>JBAMBR010004239.1:0-17453 GCA_037044475.1 Zaprionus obscuricornis | reverse complement strand
AGAAGCTTTCAATGCAATAACATTAAATGACAAATATATAAGAAATAATAATAATATAATATTTGCAAAATTCAAATTACGCTCTTAATGAGCTTTCCTAGACTCTATTGACAGTTGACATTGCAATTATATATAAATAATATTTGCAACTTAATTAGTATTTTATGGCATAAACCTATTAACTGAAATTGTTATAAATGATATATCATAAATAATAATGGAAGCTCTCAAACCAATTGTTTGTAAGCTTTAATGAGCTTTTCGACCGCAAAAGTCTCAATTAACGTAGCTTATCTTATGCAACTGTTTCTGTCTGCCCTAAGATACACCAACATCATCATCATCATCATCATCTAGTGTATGTATTTGTAGTCCCAGATGCCAGTAGATAGTAGCTGGGAGCTGGTAGCCAAGAGGCATAAGCCAAATGTTAAATATGAACTTTGGCCAATTTTGTTTGGCCAAGTTTACGAACTTGAACTTGAGTGCAACATTTCGTCGCTAAAAATGTTTTTATTTATTTGTATGTATGTATGTCTCTCTCTCTCTCTCTCTGTGTGTGTGTGTTCTTGGTTTTTACCATCATGTTGCTGTGGGCAAACTCATTATAACTTTAATAATTTGTATCTACAGCAATTAATTAAGTAAATAAGCGTGAGCTCGTGTAAAACTTTGCTACGACATATTTAATGCTCCCAATGCCACATGCCACATGCTGGTTTTTTTTTTTGCCAACATGCCACTTGCCATTTTGCCACTTTACCACTTACCGTATTTTGGGTAATTTATTATTTTTGCTGCCTTAAATGCAAATCACCAAAGTTTTACATTTTTTTCTTTTTCGCTCTTTCCGTTACGCAAAATGCAAATGAAAAACTCAAATATATTGAAAAAAAAAAAAAATTCTTGAAAAACAATTTTTACAGTATAAAAATGTTTTGTTCACCGCATGAGCTTTGCTTTTTCTCGAAAAATGAAACAAAATTGAAATATATCTATGACGCCAATTGTGACAGCATGCTAAAGAAAATTGTTCAATTATAAATATTGATAATAATATTAATAGAAACAATTTTAATTGTTAGCATATGTGGGAGAGTATATGTATGTGTATGTGTACAAAGAGTGTGTTTGCTGTGAGTGTTAAAGATAAAGCAATAAATAAAAAACAAAAAAAAAATTTATTTCATTGGCTTAATGGTCTGAGTAATTATATGCTCTCTCGTACACTCGATCGATCGTTTAATGTAGCTTAAGAATGTGTACAAATTATATTTTGAAAACAAAAAAGAAAATGCAAAAGCAAACATAACGAAATTTGTATACACTATAAAATGTATATGTCACAGAGTTTTTCATATATTTGTATATACTCTTGCATAGCGTAGAGTATACAAATTATATTGTAAACATATCTATTTATTTTTGTGCTACTTGCGTTTTGTGTGTTTTAAGATTTTTTCTTTCTTTACGTTTTCTGCTAGCAAAAATACACAAAAAAAAAAAAAAAACATTGTTGTATCATAAGGTACATAAACGAAGGTCGAACAATGAGTCTAAAGATTCATGCATACATGAACAACAGGTGGCATTTTTCTAGGTTCCACAATCAAAAAAAATTGAAAGGAAATTAATTTTATTTTATTTTTAGAGAATATTACTTAATATAGTTTTTGTTATATTCATCTACAGTTTCATGAAACATATAAATTAGTTTTATAATATGCTAATAAACATTTTAAACTATTTTCAAAATTTAAAAAATTTTTTTTTCAAAATTTTGGCAAAATTTATATATAGAAATATTGCTCTATATATTTTCATATTAATTTTTGCTCTTATTTTGCTAGAAATTATTGTTACTTGGAGCTGGAAAAGTAGCATGATTCACTTTCATGCTCTTTAAACTATAGAAATTGGGTATTACTGGCATTGGGTATTACAACTCATACATGAACAACAGGTGGCATTTTTCTAGGTTCCATTGATTTCGTATCAGAATGAATAAAATTGAAAGTAAATTTATTTTTTTTTTTTTTTTTTTTTTTTTGGAAAATTTCTTAATATATATTTTTGTTTTTGTTATATTCATCTACAGTTTCAAGAAACATATAAATTAGTTTTATAATATGCCAATAAACATTTTAAACTATTTTAAACATTTAAAAAATTTTTTTTTCAAAATGTTGGCAATTTTTATATATAGAAATATTGCTCTATATATTTTCATATTAATTTTTGCACTTGTGAAAGTAGCAAAATTCTTTTTCACACACTTTAAACTATAGAAATTGTGCAATAACTAATTACAATAAGCAACATGCAGAGTAACTAGTAGTCGACTATAGTCTTTACCATGTGCTTAACTAAGGAAACGGTTAATTGTACATCTAACGAACTCAACATCTTTTATTTCTATTTTTCTATGTGTTTTTTTTTTCTTTGTGTTTTAATGAGAAGCCTGCAGCGTCAACGTCAGACAAGCAATACGTAACCAAGGAAATCATTGAAAGGGCAAACAATTTTGTTGTTGCCTGTAGAGCAAATGAGAAATAAAAGTTAAAAGCTACAGAGATTTGTGCTAGAAATTTGAAAGACTGCAAAAAAAAATAAAAATAACTATGTCAATGTTTATAAATAGCAATGAAGAAGAAGAAGAAGTAGTAGCAGGATATGTAGGTAAAAATGGCAAAAAAAAACATTTCAACATTTATCAGTAGCTGTTCGAACGGCCCTCGTAGACACGTGTACATATTGTAAGCACTGTAGAATTTAATGTATAAAAATAAACTTTTTCATTTTTTTGTTTTTTTTATACTTTAGATTCATCTGCCATCGCTTATTTGTATAAATTTGAAACATGTTTTACTTGTCAGTGTGCTAGAAAGAGACAGAGACAGAGTGAGAGAGAGATAGCATGTTTCATCAATGTTATGCGTATGCGAAATGTTCAAGTTTTTTGTTGTTGTTTTTTTTTTGTTGCTACTGTAAGCTATGCATATTTATTCAGGATGTATCCACAGCGTCAAAATGAATGTCCATGCTACGTGCCACATTATGTTGCCACAGTCAAAATAGGCAAATCGTGTAATACACAAAAAACCAAGAGAGGTAAAAAAAAAAATAGGAAGACTGCAGCATTAAATATTTAAATTATTTTCTGGTTACATTTTTAAGCTTTAAATTTTTACGCAGCTAAATGTAAATTAAGCTTAATGAATAAAAGAGTTTTTCTTAGTTTGATTAAATGCATTTTGTGGCATGCTGAATGCTGCTGTTGCTGCTGCTGATGATGATGATGATGATGATGAGTAAAATGTAAACTGAAACTGTGAACATAGAGAGAAAGAAAAAAAACTATGCCATGCTGGCCACTTGTACGCTTTGAGACTTGGTTGCTTTCAGTGTTGAAAACACTTTGACTTCATTCATTATGCATTCGCGTTTTGACTCCCAGCAAGTGTATCTCCCTGGTCTCCCTGGTCTCTCTAGTCTCGGTCTCAGTCTCAAGTCTCGGTCTTAGTTATTTCTCACCTCATAGTAAAGCTGCTCGACTGTATTTTTATTGTGGCGCAGCAGCAGATAGGGAAAACAACTCAAAGTTAGTTAAACTCGACTGTCAGTTACTCTGCACTCTGCACTAGATATTGTTAGCTAAATTTACATAGAATTTGTATACCCTTTGAGTGTATTAAAGCTATCGGGAAGCATATACAACACCTTAAGAAAAATTGTAGGTATAAAAACAGCCGTTGAAGCAGCACTGCTCTAAGCTCTAGAAAAGGCGCACAGAATCCTTGCAGCTTGTACACTTGAAAATAATGAAATGAAACAAAATTAAAATGCCAAAAGCTGATAATGTGCATGATAATAATGATGTGCCAAATGATGTTGAGGTGCAGCGGAACTTTTAGAAAAAAAAAAAGAGAGAGAAAAAAAAAAATATATATATATATATATATATATATGTACTCTTGGCTCATTCGCGCACATCAAAACTGCTATGAAATTCTTTACCCGTCAGCAAGTTTATAAGTGAAAGAGAGAGAGAGCAGCAGAGAGAAAGAGACAGACTTTCAATCTACATCGTTTGCATAATTTTCAATGAAAAGCCTCGGAAAAGTAGGTGATGAGCGCATCGCTTTATGTTATATCCAAGCACTGATTTTATTTTACTATAAACACGCAAAACTTCTTGAGAAAAAGCAAAATGTTGAAAGGGAGATGAGCAGCAAAAAAAAAAAAAAGGCAAAAGATGTAGAAAAAAAGAAAATGCTTAGGAAATTGCTGCAATTGCCTTTGCCTTAATTCTGATTACTGTAATGGCAAAACATTGCCTGCTTAGCCAAGCTAATGCTTGCTTTTGTATAGAGAGATAACAGTAGAGAGCAGTGGCAGTAGCAGCAGCAGTAGTCAGAGCAGCAGTAAGAGCAGCAGTAGCAGCAGCGGCAGTAGTAGTCAGAGCAGCAGTAGAGAGTAGCAGCAGCAGCAGCAGCAGCAGTAGTAGTCAGAGTAGCAGTAAGAGCAGCAGTAAGAGCAGCAGTAGCAGTAGGAGCAGCAGTAGTAGTCAGAGCAACAGCAGCAGCATTAAGAGCAGCAATAGCTGCCTAACAAATTGTTTACGCAATTGTTAGTAGCGCAAATTTGAACTGAAGCGATTACTGAATTCAAAGTCCTAAAGTTTAGCTTTTGGCAACAGCAGCAAACGCTAATAAATAGTGCAACATGTTGCACAGTAATTCACATAAATGAAATTAATTAACTCTTTTGCATAAAAACATATAAAAATTGTAATAAAAAATTGCAGTTAAAAATGCTTTAAAATTGCTTTTTCAAAAGTGTTTGAAAGATATTCAAGATGTTGCCTTAAAGTTATGTTTGTGAAACTATGAATCACTGGTTTTTTTCACAGCATGTTGCACAAAACTTACAGCCAAAAAAAAAAAAAAAAATTTACCAAGTCATTTCAAGTCATTCACTTCATTAAGAGCCTTGCCATAGCTTGTTATCGACTTATCGACGCGCAGCGCTTAATGCGTAAGCAACAGCAGCAGCAGCAGCAGCAGTAGCAGTAGCAGAGATTTCATTTGAAGTTCAAAGCGCAGTTCACTGCCAATAAACATAGAAGATAAAGTTTTGCATTGTTTTTTAAGCACGTACAAATAAAAACTTAGCAGACAAATAAGAAAAAGGAAAAGAAATGAAAATGAAAATGAAAATAAAAATAAAAAAAGAAAAAAAGCAAAGGGTGAAGTCAACAGCAAGTCAATAAACGCCAAGAGCTTACAGATTGTGAGCTCAAGATTGCAAAGAATACAAGAAGAAGAAGAAGAAGAAGAAGAAAAGGCAGTACAATTAATTGAAGCTATAGCTGCTGCTGAAGACAACAGCAGTAGGAAGAAGCAATAGCAGCAGCAGTAACAGCAGCAGCAGCAGTTACAGCAGCAGCAGTTGAAGTTAAAGCTTAGAGCAGATGTAGACAAAGATGCAAAAGTAGTAGTTGGAGAAGTAGCTGCAGCAGCTGAAGCAGAAAACAGCAGCTGGAACTGAATAGTTGTAGCTGTAAATGAAGCAGCCGCAGCAGCAGCAGCTGATGCTGATGCTGATGCTGTTGTTTAAGCATCAAGAGCAGCAAAAATCTGTTTGCTGCTATGCTAGCAAATACATTAATCGTTTGGCTTAATTGAGTTCCGTCTGCACTTGGCCATTGGATTGCATGGCAGCTCGTCTGTGCAATTTGCATTTGAACATTTTGCAATTAAAATGTTTCGCCTAATTAAACAAAATCAATGAATTGTACAATATGTCAAAACATAAAAGACTGAAAGAGCAAAGAGAGACAAAAAAGTTGTGAGTTTTTTTTTTTTGTATAATTTATAATAAAATATATAGACAATACTATAATTATAATTAAATACGCATAATACGTCCGTCCAGCATATGCAATGCATTCAATGTATTTTCAATTTCAATTTCAATTTCCTTTTACTTTTCCTTTTTTTTTTTTTTTTTATTGCATAATTGTGTCTATTAAAATCTGCATTTTATTTTTTTTTTTTGAAATTTTTCTAAAGTTATATTATTCATCAAAAGTTGAATGCTGAATTAATGTCCTGCTTGACGCTTAACTGCGCAGGATGTGTCAAATTATTACGTACGGTAAAAGCTGAACGAGCAAACCTTTAATTTGCATAAATTAAAATGTAATAAATGAACGTTAAATGAATTGGCATTTGCCAAGGACAACAACAACAGTGACAACAACGGCAGCAGCAACAACAGCAACAACAACAAACAACACTAACGAACAGCAACTGGCCATAGAAGAACACAGAGTGTTACGACGCAACATTTGGCTTACAGAGTTGTTGCTGCCACTGCTGCTGTTGTTGTTGCTGTTGCTGCTGTTGTTGCTGCTGTTGTTGTTCTTGCTGTTGCTGCTGTTGTTGTTATTATTTTGCCTTGTTTCCAGCTTACGATTGTTATAGTACACATTCAATTGCTATACTAAAGTGTGACTTTCCCCTCTACCCTCTAGGTGTCCCTTTTAACCCTGAATACCTCCAACCATCTGATACACTCTATGAACAATCTGCTTGGCATTTTGCTTATTGCTTTGTCGCGTTGTTATGTCGCGAATTGAGTTTCATCATGACATGATATAATTAAGCTTATTGTTTCTAGTAAAGGAAAACCATTCTCTCTCTCTATCTCTCTCTTTGAGCCTGTCTTATCGTCTGACACAACGTAAAGCAACGTCAGACGTCTGCAATGGCGCTGGCTGGCATCGTATTTTAAATGATAAATGATAAATTGATGTAAGGTGATTGTGTAATCAATTATGTGTAACAATAAATGCCTTCAAAAGGTATCATATAAAATATAAATATGATATACATATTTATATTAATATTGCAATTTCACAAAAGGATAAGGA
Source organism: Zaprionus obscuricornis (assembly GCA_037044475.1). Classification (NCBI taxonomy): domain Eukaryota; kingdom Metazoa; phylum Arthropoda; class Insecta; order Diptera; family Drosophilidae; genus Zaprionus; species Zaprionus obscuricornis. The sequence continues at coordinate 10,516 of JBAMBR010004239.1, read as the reverse complement.
TAATCATCATGAGGTTTAAGGTTATGCAAATTTAGAATTTTAGAAATTATAATTGCATTATTTAAAGCAGTTCAAGTTTCTAGTTAATAAAATTTAGTAATGTTTGCTGTTTGACAACTTATAACTCTGGAGTATCTCTGGAATATCTCTAATATACTCATAGGATATTTGTAGGATTTATCTATGGAATTTCCAGAATATCTTAAGGAATTATCTAGAATATCTCTAAAATATCTCTGGAATATCTATAGAATATATTTGGAATATCCCTAGAATATCTTTGGAATATCTCTGTGATATCTTTGGAATATCCCTTGGATATCTGTGGAATATATCTGATATATTTCAGGGATATCTTTAGGATATTTTTGATATCTGTGTGGTGTCTCTATGATATCTCTGGGCTATCTCTCGAAAATTTATGGGATCTCCCTAGGCTATATCTAAAATATATCTAGAATATCACTAGGATATCTCTAAAATATCTCTAGGATATCTTTGGAATGTCTTTGAGATATCTCTGGGGTATATCTGGGATATCTCTGAGATATTTTTGGAAATATGTTTGAGATATGTTTGGGATATCTCTGATGTCTCTATGGGTTATCTCAAAAAAAATCGCTTTGATATCTCTAAAATATCTCTGGATATCTTTGGATATATCTGAGATATTTTTGGAATATATTTGAGATATGTTTGGGATATCTCTGATATCTCTATAGGTTATCTCTAAAATATCTATAGAATATGTTTGGAATATCCCTGTGATATCTTTGGAATATCCCTTGGATATCTTTGGAATATCTCTGATATATTTCAGAGATGTCTTTGATATCTGTGTGGTGTCTCTGTGATATCTCTGGGCTATCTCTCGAAAATCTATGGGACCTCACTAGGCTATATCTAAAATATATCTAGAATATCACTAGGATATCTCTAAAATATCTCTAGGATATCTTTGGAATATCTCTGGGGTATATCTGGGATATCTTTGAGATATGTTTGGGATATCTCAGATATCTCTATAGGTTATCTCTAAATCATCGCCTGGTTATCTCTAAAATATCTCTAGGATATCTTTGGAATATCTTTGGGATATCTCTGGGATAGCTTTGGAATATCCCTAGGCTATTTCTGGATATATTCGGGATGTCTCTGATATGTCTGGGATGTCTCTGCCATATCTCAGGGCTATCTCTCGAAAATCTATAGTATGTCCCGAGGCTATTTTTAAAATATCTCTAGGATATCATTAGGATATCTCTATAATATCACTAGGGTATCTCTATGATATCTCTATAATATCTATAGAATATCTTTAAGATGTCTCTTGAATATCTCTAAAATATCACTAGGAAATCTCTTGGTTATCTCTAAAATATCACTAGGAAATCTCTCGAGCATTTCTTGGATAAATCAGGGTTATCTCTATGGCAACCATAGGATTTCTGTAGTTTATATGAAACATTTGAAATGCACTTTAATTTGTCTAGTTTCTGTAAAAAAACAAAAAAAACCTGAAAAAGAGAAAAATTCAAAATTTGATGGCTACTCATTTTCATGTCTATTTTGCGCAGCATGAATTATTATTTAGCAATTGGCAATCAGCTAATTTGCCAATTGCCAATTTGGATAATTGCACGCAACTCAAAATATTAGCACAATAAATGTAAACAATAATGTTAACAACGTTGAGCTTCATTAATTGCCCAAACTATACGCTTGACATTGGTCAAACAATAATAGTAATGGCAGCACTAGCAGAGAGGCGTGTCAACTACTAGTGTACAACCACAGCATGTTGTAGTGTAACGCAGTCAGACGTCAAATAGTTTATGCATTGCTTGATGAATGTGTTGTGAATGACACGTAAATGTACAGCAAAAAAAAAAAAGAAAGGGAAGAGAATAGTGAACAGCAGAGCGTAAAGCAAAAGAAAAGACAAAAAAAAAAAAATATATGATATGTGTATCACTTATAGTTGGACACGTTTAATGATTCGCGTCGCTTTTGGGTCGCCATAGAGACGCCAGTGCTTTGAGGCAACTGAAGCAGGACAAACACTCGAGTAAAACAACAGTAGAGAGCAGACACATCCTGTGATATATGGCATATACTGTATATACTGGTTACATTTGTCACATACTTTCACATACTGAGCACTGAGCTCATGTGCCGCACCTCTTTTCTATCTATCATCATTTCTTTGCTTTATCCTTTTGTCTGTTTTATTTTATTTTTTTTTTGGCATGATATAAAAACAAAATGTCAACTAACAATTGAATATAACTCGACGGTTATATATCCGTATAAATATTATTATAGTTATAGTTGCCCAACCCATGCATATATATATAAATGGCATGCCCTTTCGATTATATTACGGGGTTCGGGTATTGCCCAAAGAGAGCAAACAAATCACCAATCACAAATAATATTGCTTTTATCAGCGGGTTTTTTTTGTTTTCCCTTTTTTGTTTTGCTGTGACATTCAATATTGTTCTTCACACACACATATACACACAAATATTGATGCTTATCAGCACACATGTTTTTTTTTTTTGTTGTTTGCTGCCTTCTCATTTGTCTTCTTGTCGCGTCTGAGCACATCATGTGCCTGAATCACTTTGCCATGCACAAAATTTAGTTATAAAGATTACGGCAAATACTTTAATAAAACATAAAAGGAAACTTCCTGTTTCTCTCTCGCTATCTCTTTCAATCTCTTATCTCTTGGGTTTTTTTTAACTTAAATTTTCTCAATGTTGCTTGGTATTTTTTTTGTGCTTTACTTTCTTCTAGTATTCAATTTCACTTGCTTAATTCTTGTTGTGAAATATCTTGATTTTGTTCGATTCTAGTGAAATTTGATTGGATTATTTTACGCTTTATTATTATTCAACTGACAATTGTGAAAGTTGTGCACACACTTTTTGATATTAACCACTTGTTTTGCTCTTCTCTTACACACTTTCTTACAAGTTTATTGCCATGGCAATAGGCAGAAATTACAAGTTTTACAAGTTGAGCAACATAGCGTATAAGCAATTTTTGTTGTCATGAGATTATTTGGCTACAACAACAACATGCAACAATTACAAGCAAAATGCTGCTTATCTGATTGAATGAGTGTCAAATCAACCACAACAGCAAACTGTTTGCCAAACCCTTAAAGTTTGTATATATATTTATGTCTGTGTGGAATATGTATAAAAATAAACAAATATATGCAGATATATACAGAAGATATATTTGTATATATAGATGAAGATGAGTTTGATTTTTTTCTTTGGAAATCCCTTTGGCAAATATTATTCAAAGGGAAAAATAACTTGTGTGTCTTTCTTCATAGCTTATTCATGTACTACCATTAAAAAGGTGCGATAAACTTACTTGCCAAATATATATTTCATAATATTATTCTGCGAAAAAAAATCTTGTAAATAAATATCAGTGTATATATATAATATATATAGTATCTGTTGTATATCAGTTTTGCTGAATCTGCTTAGTTATTGACATAATTTCTTAGCTCTTGTTGCTAACATCACTTTGAGTTCTTGTTGACAGTTATATTGATCCTTGACCTTGTCGCTTTTAATGCTGCTGGTAGCTGGTAGCTGCTTGCTGGTAGCAGCTGTTAGCTGTTGACACTAAATAATCAAGATGCGTTGTGCTAAATGTGATTATGTTAATCGTGTCTTTCTACACTGCTTTAAGTCGCTGCCAACAGATGATAATGAGTGTCGGCATTAACATTATCTGCATACAGTAGCTAACATAAGTTGTAGATAACGTTTTAACATCAGCAACTTATGCTGAATACTGGTTTTTCAGCATATTATCGCCTTCGACTGCGTATAATTGTTATGCTTTTTATTATACATTGTGTAGATATAGAGGTGTCTGTGTGTTTGTTTGTTTTATTTCGCCATGTTGGCGATGATGAGCCGCTGTTGATAACGCATTAAGTTGGATGTGTCTGGCATATTGTGCTGACGTTGTCATCAGCTTTGCTAACTTTTTCTTATGGATCGGCGCTAAGCGAAATGTGAAATGTGAAATGTGAAAGGCAAAGGTCATCAGTCGACCTGTAACCATTATTAGGGGCTTATCCATTTGATTTGCGCGTTTTAGTAGACAACATTTTGCTATGCCTTACGACTCAAATACCGGAAAAAAAAAAAACTCTTTCCCGAAGATACATAAAATATGTTGCGGACTCCGGATTCTAGTGTTGTTTAGATGCTCAGATGCTGCTGCGGCTGCTGCTTGGGTAACATGAAACCTTAAATGAAATGAAAATCAATGTAGCGTGCACGCACACAGCACAGAGCATCCTTTCTATTACACGCATACATAGACACACTCTTACTCGCATGTTTGTGGAGTGTAAAGAGCTGCTGCTGCCGTTGCTGCTGTTGAGTTTAATGCTTACCTAAGAAAATTCGTTGTTTCTTTTTTTAACGGGTGCCAACTTTTCCATTAGTAAAGTTAATGCTACACACGACCGCGCCTATAAGTCGTCTTAAATCTCATATATAACTTAACTTACTGTATATGCCATACCACCATATGTGTGTATATCAAGAGCTAAGCACTCGCAAATCTATCTCATTCAACCTTCTGTATTTTCATTCAACAAAAGAGAAAGACTTACATGTGTTAATGGAGTCAGCAAACTCTGTTTAATGAAAACTTTCATCAAGTGTATCATGATTGACTTAAGCTGCGTAAACAAACTGTAGCATACTTTTTGGGGCACTTAAATTCAAGTTCTTTTTTGTTTGGATTTCAGTTTTTTTTTGTGATATTTTTACTGAGGTTCATTGAGCCTGTTTAACTTGCAGACAACGTTTTTTTTTTTTTGTCTTTTTTTTTCTTCTTCAACAGTTTGACTTGTTGTTTCACAGCATAATGAATAAATTACGGTAAATTAAACTTGTGTGCCTCTGGGTCAAAGTCTCACAAAAGTTTGTTTTTTTTTTGCTACTTTTTGCTACATTTTTTTTGCAATGTATACGAATCATAAAAATAAACAAAAATGTAATGCAATTAAATTTAATAAATTAGCCAAATAATCATAATAATTAGCATAATTCTTATTTATGTCAAATAGCATGAATTTCATTATATTTGACACTTTAGTTTGTGTCAACAACTTTTTATGTGCAAAATTTCACACAAAAAGTTGATAAATTTCATGCTCAATGATTTTTTTTTTTCATATAAATATTTATAGTTGTTATTAATTTCATATAATTTTTTTTTTTAATATTTGCATAAATTTATAAAAAAAAAGAGAAATAATTGCAGGGTATTTTATAAGACTATTTGCTTGCAACTTAGGCTCATGCAGCTTTACATTTTCAGAGCTTTTAATTAATATGAAAATCATGTTGCTGCATATACATATATATATATTTTTTTTTGTAGCATCTTTGAAAGTTTTCTTTAATATGCATAGCAACTGAAACTGAAACCAAGCGCTGTGGTCAAAAGTTGTATGCAAGAATTTAATTAGAAGTACAACATTTTACACAACACATGAACACAAAAGAATAAAAAGATCATAGAAAATACATAAGCCTGAGTTTATGTATTTAATTTAAAAAAAAAAAGTTAATTAAGAGATTAAATGAAGCGTAGCATATGAACAAAATACAGCAACAGCAAGCCAAAAAAAAAAAATAAAATAAAATAAATAAAACGCTAAAGCCACGCGTTGTGAAGTTTATAATCTTTTAATATAATCTCTGGCGCCTAGTAATAAAAATCGTTTATGTTAATGAATTAGTTTAATGTGTAAAATTTTTGAAGAATAGATGAGAAACAAAAGATAAACAAGAGAAGTGTGTAAAATGAACATTAAAGAAAACAAAAAAAAAGAAGAAGAAAAAAAAAACAAAGTAAATAAACTTAAAGTTCATTCATCAACTATTGAAAACTTGTTTTTGTATTTTATTATATTGAAAGTTTTACGTTTCTGTTGATGATGATTAATGTTTATATAATCAAGTTACATGCGACATCGTAAAATATTGATACTATATTTTTTATATATTTTTTATTTGTTTTTTTTTTAGTGTATTTTGTTTTCAACAGTTTAGAAAAGTGTCATTCACTTTTTTGTTTTATTATTCTAGAACCTGAAATTGTTTTGTAATTGACTGTCATTTATTTCACTGTACAACGGCTAATATATTTTAATGTATTATGACAAATTGATAAATGAATGTCAGACAGCGATTTCTCATGTGGCCTTTAACTGTTTATATATATAAATGTATTTGTTTATATCTATATCTAAAAAAAAATCTTTTTGTTTTGTTTTCATCTTTTATTTTTATTTTTTTTTTTTTGTATTTAGCAGCTCTTGCTGGCGCCAACAATTTGCATAATTAAAGCTCGTCGTTCAGATAGTGAAAAGAGATAACAGGCTACACCCAAAAACGCTACACCTACAGCTGCAGCTACAGCTACAGCTACAACGACAGCTACAGCTACAGATTCAGATACAGATACAGATACTGATACAGCTACAGGTAAGTTAGTCTATTTATAATGGAGCGATTTGATATTTGCAATGCAAATTTATAGTGTATTTTTTTTCTGCCTTTTTTTTTGCTGCCTTGTATTATTTGTATTTTAGTTATTGTTGTTTGTGAGCTGTTAACAAATTTATACGCTTGCCATATGCAAGAATTGTTTGTAGATTTTGTTGGCATTCCATTGGGAGAATGTTGGGAATTTCTCAGCATTTCTTGTTGTGTATTTTGTATGTTTAGCTATGGCTGTGGCTATGGCTATGGCTGTGGCTGTGTCTGTGACTGTGTGCGACAATCTTAAATTATGCAGTATATGCACAAGAAACAGAAACATGTGAGAAAACTATAAAATAGTCGTAAAGTAGTCATAAAATAACTAAGTAGTAGTCACAGGTTTAAGTGTCCATCGTATACTATATATTTAATTATTGTATTCTTCATGAATTCATGTATGTTTTGTGTTATAAAGAAACTAATCAAACCGGATGTGAATTGCAATACATTAAAGTATCTTTAGTTATGTTTAGTTAGTTACGTAAAATGTTTCGTTAATAACAATTGTCGTAATACTCATGCGAATATTGATAAAGTGTGAATATATATAAGGATTAATAGCTAATAATTTATAGCTAGAATAAAGATAATTACGTCAAGCGAAAAACAAAATTAATTCAAACTAAAAGTAACATTTATTGAAATAGTTTTTACTTTAAGTTAATGAATTTGTTTACTTTAAGCAGTGATACAGTTCTTAAGCCTATATGTCATGCACAGTTGATGTTGCTGCTGCAAATTTCTTATTTCATAGTCATTGTATGCTGTAATTATATTCTCATTGCTGCATGCAACTGACAACTGAGTCTTATTGTTCGATTGTTCGGCATTTCAATGACATTACAGTACGCTGTCTCTATATGTATAAGCTTTATGTCAATTTATTAGCTTTACTATTTGCAGAAGTTCTTGTTGTTGTTGCTGTTGTGCGTCATGTACCTGCAAGAGCTATAAAACTGTGTTAGCTATTGGCCCGGAAAATATACAATATGCACACGTTGTGCCATTTGTAACATACAACTACGTTCACTACACGTGTCGATACAATTTTAATATGTGCAGCTCAGTGTTAAGGCCCAAAAATCTTTTTTTTTTATTGCTGCAAGCCATAAATATGCATGTATGCGGCAATACTGGGAAACACGAATAGCGCTCTAAGCTCTCTCATATTGGATGAGTACGTTAGTTAGATAGTCAGTCACATGTTTTGAGTGCATAGAACGCGCCTCCACTTACTCTTCCTTCTGCTGCTGCTGCTCCATCTCGTCAAATGTCACTTGAAGGCCAGGCTAAACTATAGTTAGGTTAGTTGAACGCCAAGAGCTGTGTAAACACTTGAATTGGAAATTTTGCAAAAACTTTTCCTTTTTTCTATTTTTTCTCAATTTTTTTTTTCAAGCAACGAATCTGTCAAACGGATCAAATATGTCAGCATCGTCAGGCTGCCTTCTTTTTTTTCCAGCTCATCAAATCATGATTGTTGATCAAGCATAAAAACTTGGATATTGGCTGCAAAAGTTATTTACCATAAGCTTTGGCCACTTGCACAACTAACAAAATTACACTTGCTCTCTCTCTCTCACTCTCTTTCTCTCCCTATGTATATATGTGTGTATGATGAGGGGTTAGCAGTGGGAGAGTATTATGGATTGTATATGCGCTGTATGTATGCGATATACTTACTCACTGAGTAGATGCTTTCTGTTTATGATAATCTCTGTTTACTTCATACAGTGGTCGCTCGCAAATTGAATCGTTTAACTATAATATATGAACATGCTTTTACTTATACTAATACTTATACTTATACATACTCAAAAGAAAATATACAAATTTATTGCATAAACAAAATATAAAAAATACAAAAAAATTATGCTAGAAATATGCAAAACAAGCAAATAACTTAAAAATAAAAAATACTAAGAAATTTGAAATATACGAAATATTTATTTTCTTGCGTTATTCTGAAAGAATGAAAAACTAGAAAATATACAAAGAAATTTTTAAAAATACTAAATATAAAAATGCTAAAACTTATAAACACAAAAATACTAAAAAAATACTAAAAATACCAAATAAAAAATACTACGACTAGTAAATACAAAACTACTAAAAAATAATAAAGAATACAAAAATACTAATAAAATACTATAAATAGTAAATAAAAAATACAGAATTCAAAAATACTAAAAAAATACTATAAATACTAAGTAAAAAAATACCATAACTACTAAATAAAAAAATACTAAAAACATACAGAATACAAAAATACTAAAAAAATACTATAAATACCAGATAAAAAAAATACTAAATACAAAACTACTAAAAAAAATAAAAAAAACTACTAAATAAAAAAATACTAAAATAAATAAAGAATACCAAAAATACCAAAAAAATACTATAAATACTAAATAAAAAATACCTTAACTACTAAATAAAAAATGAATAAAAAAAATACAGAATAAAAAAATACTAAATAAAAAAAATACTAAAAATACTAAATAAAAAATACTACTAAATAAAAAAAATACTAAAAAATAAAGAATACAAAAATACTAAGTAAAAAATACTATAAATACCAACTAAAAAATTACTATAACTACTAAATAAAAAATAAATACTAAAACTACATTTATTTTGTTAATATTTCTATATAAAAGTTCAAACGCACTATCGAGTTTTCACTGTATTTAATATACTGTAAGCTCAAGGATAACTGTGCTTTCCGTTGTCTTTTTAACATCTCAAAAAAATGCAGCAAATGGACTTTAACTTTGAAAATATTTGCTGCATTTTTTTGAGATGTTAAAGACAACGGAAAGCACAGTTATCCTTGAGCTTACAGTATATTAAATACAGTGAAAACTCGATAGTGCGTTTGAACTTTTATATAGAAATATTAACAAAATAAATGTAGTTTTAGTATTTATTTTTTATTTAGTAGTTATAGTAATTTTTTAGTTGGTATTTATAGTATTTTTTACTTAGTATTTTTGTATTCTTTATTTTTTAGTATTTTTTTTATTTAGTAGTATTTTTTATTTAGTATTTTTAGTATTTTTTTTATTTAGTATTTTTTTATTCTGTATTTTTTTTATTCATTTTTTATTTAGTAGTTAAGGTATTTTTTATTTAGTATTTATAGTATTTTTTTGGTATTTTTGGTATTCTTTATTTATTTTAGTATTTTTTTATTTAGTAGTTTTTTTTATTTTTTTTAGTAGTTTTGTATTTAGTATTTTTTTTATCTGGTATTTATAGTATTTTTTTAGTATTTTTGTATTCTGTATGTTTTTAGTATTTTTTTATTTAGTAGTTATGGTATTTTTTTACTTAGTATTTATAGTATTTTTTTAGTATTTTTGAATTCTGTATTTTTTATTTACTATTTATAGTATTTTATTAGTATTTTTGTATTCTTTATTATTTTTTAGTAGTTTTGTATTTACTAGTCGTAGTATTTTTTATTTGGTATTTTTAGTATTTTTTTAGTATTTTTGTGTTTATAAGTTTTAGCATTTTTATATTTAGTATTTTTAAAAATTTCTTTGTATATTTTCTAGTTTTTCATTCTTTCAGAATAACGCAAGAAAATAAATATTTCGTATATTTCAAATTTCTTAGTATTTTTTATTTTTAAGTTATTTGCTTGTTTTGCATATTTCTAGCATAATTTTTTTGTATTTTTTATATTTTGTTTATGCAATAAATTTGTATATATTCTTTTGAGTATGTATAAGTATAAGTAAAAGCATGTTCATATATTATAGTTAAACGATTCAATTTGCGAGCGACCACTGTATGAAGTAAACAGAGATTATCATAAACAGAAAGCATCTACTCAGTGAGTAAGTATATCGCATACATACAGCGCATATACAATCCATAATACTCTCCCACTGCTAACCCCTCAT
>JBAMBR010004238.1:65000-107129 GCA_037044475.1 Zaprionus obscuricornis | reverse complement strand
GTCTCTGCAGCTGTGCATTTTAAGCTGCAATCGTTTGTGCATGTCGCAGAAAAAAAAAGCAGAGAAAAAAAAAATACATGTATATTTCTTTAAGCGAGGGCGTGGCGAACAAACAATGTTATCGATATTATCCAATTGGAAAATATATATATATATGTACTTATCGTTTAAAATAAACTAACCAGACGACATATGCAAACACACATGTATAAATATACATATATGTATATATATATATGTACATATATATATATGCATGAGTGTGCGCCTGCGGATGACTAAACTGCGCTGCGCTGCGCTCTGCACATTTAAAATTCAGCTTGTGTCGCAAGACACACACACACACACACACACACATACACATATGCATGCATATATACAGTCGCAGACAAAAATAATGTAGCAACTGACAGACATGCATTTGCCTTGCTGTCTCTTTGCATGTGCATGTCTGTGCATGTGTGTATGTGACAGGAGCCATTGCGCGACAGCAGCAGCAGGCAGGCAGCGTCTGTTTTGTATTTTAACCCGACTGCTGCTGCTGCTGCTGTTTTGAGTGAGGGTGTAAAATCGGACGTGTCTGTCTGCATGTCTCTCTGTCATTTGCCTTCCTTCTTTTGTTCTATACGTTTTCGACTTTCATTTCGTCGCTGTCGTTGTCTACCCCGCCCCTATATGTACATACGTACGCCCTCGCCTTATGCATTACTGTCTTCACAGTCGCCGTCGCTGTCGCAGCAGCAGCAGCTGGCTGAGCCACGCATCACTGATGTTGACGGTCGCTATCGCCGCTATCTTTGCCTTTTTCGTATGTGTGTGTCTCTTGTTGTTGTTGTTGTTGCGCGGCCTTTTGGCCTAGCAGCACAATATTTTTGTTGTGTCGACGCTTTCAAAATGTCAAAATTGGCTAACGGCAAATTTGCGGTTTTTTTTATTATTATTATTATTATTTTTATTTGCTGCCTGGCGCCGGCAAAATGACCCCCCCCCCCCACACACACACACACCCCTTGCTGAAGCGCTCGCAATGGCGACAGCGCGACATAGACACAGCTCCAATCAGTGGCGCGACATAAACCCCGAAAAAAAAAGATATAAAAAAATAAAATTAACAAAACAAAAGACAACAACGGAAAGCAGCAAACAAAAAGAAACAGCAAGAAGAGAGCAACCAAAAAAAAAAGCAAAGCGAAGTTTGAGGTTTGCATGTGTGTGAAGGAAAGCTTAAAGTGAAAGAAGAGAGCAGCAGCAGAGCAACGTCGACAGCAGCAGCAGCAGCAGCGGCAAGCAGCAAGCATGTAAAGTGTGGGCTGTGTGCTGTGTGTTGTGTGTGTTGTGAGACAAAAGGCAAAAACGAATAATAAAATGAATCATCGACCATCATCAGTAGCAGCAATAGCAGCAGCAGCGACCATATTTTTTTTCATTGGAAGTTGGAAGGTTGATTCATGGCAAACAAGGCGAGAAAACATGCAAACTACTCCAAAAAAAAATCTCCACCAGCAGCACCAGCACCAGCACCACCCCTTCTCTTACTCTGACCGCAAAGCAAAGCTCTGTGTGTGTGTGTGTGTGTGTGTTGTCGGCTGTCTGCTGTCTCACCACTCCTTCTTAGTAAATATATATATATATATATATTATATATATATACATACATATGTATGTAATAAAAAGCAGCACAAATTCGCCGTATAAGTACATACACACACACACACACACATAGAGAGTGAGTGAGTGAGAGAGAGTGAGAGAGACATGCATTTTTGCACTTGTATGTGTATTCGCCTTTGTCTGTTACGAACAGAAAAAAAAAAGGAGTTTTCGCTCAAAGCTTGCAAAATGTTTCGCCGTAAGGCGAACATATAGCAGCAGCAGCGGGGCGGCCAATCATCGCAACTATCGGCGTCTCGCAACAGCAACGGCAACGAGAGATCAGCGCAGCGTTGTTTAGGCGCGCCTTAATGGCCATATATGGCCATTAAACAACACAACTGAGCTTTTTCAACAGTAAGCGGCGCTCAAGTATTAAACGTTGATTTATTTTTTATATTTTTTTTGTATTTTTTTTCGTTCTTTTGCGTTTTCGTATTTTATTTTACTTTTGGCGCAGTTGCCGCCCTTGTAACGTTTGTTTTTGTATGCACATATATGTAAATATGTAAATATGTGTGTACACACTTTGTTATCGATATATTAATGAAACGATTGCTTTGTTATATGCAGAGTGGGGGGGGGAAGGGGTTGTATTTATAAGTATTAGCAGCAAAGGAGTCATCAAATTTATGTTTGTCTTATCGATTTTATTTTTACTAGTCTTAATATTTGTCAACACATAGTCACACACACACAAACACACACACACATACGCACATACACATGACATTAATGTGCGCTGTATGATTAGTTAAAAAAAAAAATAAAAAAAAATTAATAAATAAATAAGCACGAAAACGAAGCAATGCTTAATATTGCAAACTAAAAATAAACGTGATAAAATGCAATTTACGGCAAAAATAATAACAAAAAAAAAACAACAACAACGGCAACGTACGAACGTACGGAACGACTAACAAAAGCAGCGACGTAGTCAGTGAGCGCTATGACCGCTTGCGCTATGTATATGCTGATAACGGTAAAAGGCCAACTCGCTACCAGTCTGTTTCAGTTGTCCAATTGGAATTTAATCTGCTTCGGCGCAGCTGCTGCTTGCGCTGTTTTGCTGCTTGCTGCTTGCTGTTTGCTGCGGCGGTAGGTTCGCTGAACTTCTCATCGCTCTTCATATTTCTGCTGGTTCTGCGATGATAGCGCTAAATACACAAACAAAGTAAAATGTATGCATGTGTGTGTGTATGTGTGTGTCCTTAGTAAGCCATGACGCATACAACAAAGATGATGACAAATTTGATATGTTTACATATATGTACATATACATATATATATATATATATTTATATATAGCAAAATACTGTTTGATTTTTCATAATTCAGTATAAAAGTGAATATTGATGAAAATTGAACGTTTATAATCTCTGTGAGAAATCGAATAAAAAAATAATAATAATAAAAAAATAAGAAGAAGATAAATTAACGGTAAACAACGCAAAATAATCATAAATAAGGTTTAATTATTGATCAATACACACACACACACACTCATACGTGCTGCGTATGCGCATATCTTTGCATGTGTATGTGTCTGTGATTAACTGCGCGCAGCAGCAGCAGCGACAGAGACAGAGAGAGAGAGAGAGCAGCAGCAGCAAGCATTACAACAAACGCATCGTTTATCGATGCATATTTCCGTTGTATCGACAAACGTCTACGCAATCGCTCATTTCTCTCTCTCTGTCTCTGCGTCTCTGCCTTACTTTCTTTCTTTCTCTTGTGTTGCGTTATCGATATCCGGCGGTGCGGCCGTTGTTGTTGCGCTGCTGCTTTTGTTATTGATTTCGACACAATGCTGAATGTGAAATTTTTATTTTTTTTTTATTTTTGCAACTTTTGAACTCTTGAAATTTAACGGTTTTTTTTTTAAACTTTTTGGTGTTTTGCATTTTAAATTAAAATTTTCTTTCTTTTTTTTTTATTAATGATTTTCTCTTTTTGTTATTTATTTTTGTGTGGGAGATGTACTGGCGAGTACATCTCCCACACAAAAATAAATAACAAAAAGAGAAAATCATTAATAAAAAAAAAAGAAAGAAAATTTTAATTTAAAATGCAAAACACCAAAAAGTTTAAAAAAAAAACCGTTAAATTTCAAGAGTTCAAAAGTTGCAAAAATAAAAAAAAAATAAAAATTTCACATTCAGCATTGTGTCGAAATCAATAATAACAAAAGCAGCAGCGCAACAACAACGGCCGCACCGCCGGATATCGATAACGCAACACAAGAGAAAGAAAGAAAGTAAGGCAGAGACGCAGAGACAGAGAGAGAGAAATGAGCGATTGCGTAGACGTTTGTCGATACAACGGAAATATGCATCGATAAACGATGCGTTTGTTGTAATGCTTGCTGCTGCTGCTCTCTCTCTCTCTCTGTCTCTGTCGCTGCTGCTGCTGCGCGCAGTTAATCACAGACACATACACATGCAAAGATATGCGCATACGCAGCACGTATGAGTGTGTGTGTGTGTGTATTGATCAATAATTAAACCTTATTTATGATTATTTTGCGTTGTTTACCGTTAATTTATCTTCTTCTTATTTTTTTATTATTATTATTTTTTTATTCGATTTCTCACAGAGATTATAAACGTTCAATTTTCATCAATATTCACTTTTATACTGAATTATGAAAAATCAAACAGTATTTTGCTATATATAAATATATATATATATATATGTATATGTACATATATGTAAACATATCAAATTTGTCATCATCTTTGTTGTTGTATGCGTCATGGCTTACTAAGGACACACACATACACACACACATGCATACATTTTACTTTGTTTGTGTATTTAGCGCTATCATCGCAGAACCAGCAGAAATATGAAGAGCGATGAGAAGTTCAGCGAACCTACCGCCGCAGCAAACAGCAAGCAGCAAGCAGCAAAACAGCGCAAGCAGCAGCTGCGCCGAAGCAGATTAAATTCCAATTGGACAACTGAAACAGACTGGTAGCGAGTTGGCCTTTTACCGTTATCAGCATATACATAGCGCAAGCGGTCATAGCGCTCACTGACTACGTCGCTGCTTTTGTTAGTCGTTCCGTACGTTCGTACGTTGCCGTTGTTGTTGTTTTTTTTTTGTTATTATTTTTGCCGTAAATTGCATTTTATCACGTTTATTTTTAGTTTGCAATATTAAGCATTGCTTCGTTTTCGTGCTTATTTATTTATTAATTTTTTTTTATTTTTTTTTTTAACTAATCATACAGCGCACATTAATGTCATGTGTATGTGCGTATGTGTGTGTGTGTTTGTGTGTGTGTGACTATGTGTTGACAAATATTAAGACTAGTAAAAATAAAATCGATAAGACAAACATAAATTTGATGACTCCTTTGCTGCTAATACTTATAAATACAACCCCTTTCCCCCCCCACTCTGCATATAACAAAGCAATCGTTTCATTAATATATCGATAACAAAGTGTGTACACACATATTTACATATTTACATATATGTGCATACAAAAACAAACGTTACAAGGGCGGCAACTGCGCCAAAAGTAAAATAAAATACGAAAACGCAAAAGAACGAAAAAAAATACAAAAAAAATATAAAAAATAAATCAACGTTTAATACTTGAGCGCCGCTTACTGTTGAAAAAGCTCAGTTGTGTTGTTTAATGGCCATATATGGCCATTAAGGCGCGCCTAAACAACGCTGCGCTGATCTCTCGTTGCCGTTGCTGTTGCGAGACGCCGATAGTTGCGATGATTGGCCGCCCCGCTGCTGCTGCTATATGTTCGCCTTACGGCGAAACATTTTGCAAGCTTTGAGCGAAAACTCCTTTTTTTTTTCTGTTCGTAACAGACAAAGGCGAATACACATACAAGTGCAAAAATGCATGTCTCTCTCACTCTCTCTCACTCACTCACTCTCTATGTGTGTGTGTGTGTATGTACTTATACGGCGAATTTGTGCTGCTTTTTATTACATACATATGTATGTATATATATATATATATATATATATATATATATTTACTAAGAAGGAGTGGTGAGACAGCAGACAGCCGACAACACACACACACACACACACACAGAGCTTTGCTTTGCGGTCAGAGTAAGAGAAGGGGTGGTGCTGGTGCTGGTGCTGCTGGTGGAGATTTTTTTTTTGGAGTAGTTTGCATGTTTTCTCGCCTTGTTTGCCATGAATCAACCTTCCAACTTCCAATGAAAAAAAATATGGTCGCTGCTGCTGCTATTGCTGCTACTGATGATGGTCGATGATTCATTTTATTATTCGTTTTTGCCTTTTGTCTCACAACACACACAACACACAGCACACAGCCCACACTTTACATGCTTGCTGCTTGCCGCTGCTGCTGCTGCTGCTGTCGACGTTGCTCTGCTGCTGCTCTCTTCTTTCACTTTAAGCTTTCCTTCACACACATGCAAACCTCAAACTTCGCTTTGCTTTTTTTTTTGTTGCTCTCTTCTTGCTGTTTCTTTTTGTTTGCTGCTTTCCGTTGTTGTCTTTTGTTTTGTTAATTTTATTTTTTTATATCTTTTTTTTTCGGGGTTTATGTCGCGCCACTGATTGGAGCTGTGTCTATGTCGCGCTGTCGCCATTGCGAGCGCTTCAGCAAGGGGTGTGTGTGTGTGTGTGGGGGGGGGGTCATTTTGCCGGCGCCAGGCAGCAAATAAAAATAATAATAATAATAATAAAAAAAACCGCAAATTTGCCGTTAGCCAATTTTGACATTTTGAAAGCGTCGACACAACAAAAATATTGTGCTGCTAGGCCAAAAGGCCGCGCAACAACAACAACAACAAGAGACACACACATACGAAAAAGGCAAAGATAGCGGCGATAGCGACCGTCAACATCAGTGATGCGTGGCTCAGCCAGCTGCTGCTGCTGCGACAGCGACGGCGACTGTGAAGACAGTAATGCATAAGGCGAGGGCGTACGTATGTACATATAGGGGCGGGGTAGACAACGACAGCGACGAAATGAAAGTCGAAAACGTATAGAACAAAAGAAGGAAGGCAAATGACAGAGAGACATGCAGACAGACACGTCCGATTTTACACCCTCACTCAAAACAGCAGCAGCAGCAGCAGTCGGGTTAAAATACAAAACAGACGCTGCCTGCCTGCTGCTGCTGTCGCGCAATGGCTCCTGTCACATACACACATGCACAGACATGCACATGCAAAGAGACAGCAAGGCAAATGCATGTCTGTCAGTTGCTACATTATTTTTGTCTGCGACTGTATATATGCATGCATATGTGTATGTGTGTGTGTGTGTGTGTGTGTGTCTTGCGACACAAGCTGAATTTTAAATGTGCAGAGCGCAGCGCAGCGCAGTTTAGTCATCCGCAGGCGCACACTCATGCATATATATATATGTACATATATATATATACATATATGTATATTTATACATGTGTGTTTGCATATGTCGTCTGGTTAGTTTATTTTAAACGATAAGTACATATATATATATATTTTCCAATTGGATAATATCGATAACATTGTTTGTTCGCCACGCCCTCGCTTAAAGAAATATACATGTATTTTTTTTTTCTCTGCTTTTTTTTTTTGCGACATGCACAAACGATTGCAGCTTAAAATGCACAGCTGCAGAGACATGTATGTATATATATATATATGTATGTGTGTGTATATTGCTGTCTACTTAAATGCAAGCACGTATACACTACATGTATTTGTATGTGTAAGCTCTCTCTGTCTGTCTGTCTGTATGTGTGTGTGCGTGTGAGCACGCGCAAGCCGCAAGCCCAACACAACTGTGGGGAGGATATCATCAAGTAACAGCAACAGCAGCAGCAGCAGCGTCAAACGCCCCGCCCAAGCAGCAGACACACACACACACACCTATATACAAGCATAGATACAGCAGACGCCAAAAAGGCGAAAAAAAAAAAAACGCCGGCCGGCAAAGCTCACACTCTCTCTCTCTCTCTAATAGCAACAAAGCAGCTTACGACTCTCACAACGCAACGACAGCTGCCCAAATAATACACAAAAAAAAAAGAGTAGAAGAAGCAAAAGAAAAAGACAAAAAAAAAAAAAAAAAAACTAACGGAGTTACAGTCAAAGCCACAAGAGCAGCAAAAATAAATAATTTATAACAAATTTTTAGTGGAAGCTAAAAAAGAAAGAAAAGAAAAATGAAGATTTTTTTTTTCTGCAATGAATGGAACTGAAGATGAAAGATGGATGATGATGATGAAGAAGTAGAAGCAGGCAGGCAGCAGAAACGCTTAGAGTTCGCTTATAAAAGAATACAACAAAAACAAGTACGAAAAATGTTAAAGACAGCAGCGCGACAGCAGAAGCAGCAGCAGCAGTAACAAGAAAGAATCGCGACGCAAACAAAAACCAGTTGGAGTTCACTTTTGCAGCAGTAGCAGCAGCAGCACTTTACATTTTATTTTATTTTTTCTTTTTGCTTTCTGCTTTTTCTTATTTGCAGACTTTTTTTTTGCTCACCTCACCCCCCTTCCCCCAAGCAACGACACCTACTTACTGCGAAACAAAACGTAGCAAAATATTGAAAAAAAAAAAAAAAAAATTGAAATTGCCGGTGCAAAAAAGTTATAAAAAAAAAAAAATTGTAAAAAAAAATAAAATGGAAAAATTGTAACTGTAAACTCACCTTAAAATCTGTGCTGTTTTTTTTTACTACGTTGGGATGGGTTTAATCGCAAAAGAATTGCGCACTTTAAAAAAAAATTTTTAAAGAAATGCGGGCGGGTATGAGTTGGCTTGCTTGATCTAGGGTGGATCTAGGTATATATATATATAAATATATATATATACTATGAGTAAAGTTAACACTTGGCAAAATTCAAAAAAAAAAATCACTATTGAATTTACTGGTTTTTATTATTTTATTTAATTTTTTTTTTTAATATCGCGAAAGCTAAGAAGCAAACAGAACGACACACGACTTAATACTGCGCGACAATTGTTCAAATCATCAAAGACGAAGGCATACAAATTGATATTGCGGCAGTTGAAAGCAACAAAAAAAAAAACAAAAAAAAAAAAATAAAATAATAATCACTTGATATCGATAGTTGACTAATTGAATTCGTCATCGCTTTGCATCTGATTTCGCTCACGTAGCACTTATGCCGACAAGCGATGTGTCACGATGCCATCGATAGGCGCTGTGACATATGTGATTTCATATGAATTACGCAAGATTTCAAATTGAAAATAATAATTGCATTTTTTTTAATTTTAATTTAATTTTTCTGTGTTTTGCAATTATAATTATCGCTAAATTTATATACAAATACAATTGTTATCGATAAACTAATAATTGAATAGGTCAACGCTTACGTATCGTGTTTCAAGCAGCATTTGATATTCAATGTGACCAACGCAATTTTAAATGGAGTTATTAAATGACGTTAAAATTCAAAAATGCAAAAAAAATTGCAAAAATATTTGTAATTCAAATTTTACAAGGCAAGTCTTTTATTTCGTTGTTGTTGTTGTTGTTATATTTATATTTACAATTGTCACTAATATTACATACTAATTAATAATGTAAACGCTACGCATAATTAGCCGAACGACATTCATTCCAAATTTGCTCCATTTCATTAGGATCTGAGAAGCCATGTGATGCAATAACATCACTATAACTATCGGGACCATAATATGCTGGTCGATGAAATAAAAAACCATTACAATGATGTACAGGTATATGCGCTTCAAGTGCAATAATACCCAAAAATATATCATCAAAACGAAATAATGGTAATTTCTTACCCACTTTATACATTTGATTTAATGCATCACGTGACAATATGAATGCACCAGCTGTCACATATGGTGGCCATTTATCAAATGGATATTCATCAAGTGAAATATACCATTTACTAAATTTGTGACGTAATGGTGAACTTTGAAATACATAGCCAGCAAATAGATGACTATGATGATGTGTTTGATGACCTTTGCCAAGGAAACGTAGGACATTCTTTATTGATACATAATAATCATCATCGACAAACATATAGAAATCGCTGTTATTGAAATGTTCATGTGCCCAGCGTAGACCCAACATTGTTTTAATTGTATTATTAAAATATGCATCAATAAAATTAGCGCGCACTATATCGCCATAATGTTTAGCCTCTGTTTCAATTGCTTTGCTGCTGCTGCTGCTGCCGCTGCCGTCGCCGCCATTGCTATCATTGCTCTCTGACGACACGCCCAATAGAAATGCGCGTTTTATATGCACATCGGAGAATCGGGATTCATAGCCCCAGGTTTTACGTATTACTTTACGTCGCTGTAAATTTCCAATGGCACTTTTCACCAATATTGTTAATCTTGGCGGATTATCTTTGTCTTGGTCGCTTACAAATTTTGGCATTTCGATGAATTTGTAATTTTCTATGGTGGCGACGGCAGCAGCAGTGCTGGCACTGTCATTGTGTAGCGGATAATAATAATGTGTCTCGTAGTCCAATTCGTACAGATGCGTTAATATGCCGCAAATGTCTATAATAAATATAATTGGTATTGCCAGTGCACATTTTAATAATAGTTTGTAATGTTTTTTTAACATGTCGCGCAACGACCAACTAGCGATGACATTTCGTGGTAAAACTATCGCAGCTGTCACGAGATATCCATACATATTGGGAAGTGCAACGATATATCGATATAGATAATAATGAAATATTTATAATATACAAATTAAATTATTAATTACAATTACAAAATAAATGAATTATTTCACAATTAAATTTTTTTTAATTTGTATTTTTATTTCGATAAAAATGTTTAATGCCACACTGTGACTGCCGATAACAATTGCCAATTGCTACACTGTGACTGTCAAATGTATAAAAGCAAATTTTTTATTCACTTTGCACAACTGCACGCAATGAAATTGCGCTAAATGTTTAAAAAATAAAACTAAACAACAATGTCTGAGTCAACAACAACAACAACAACAACGGCAAGCGATGCAGTTGCAACTGGCTCAAAACTAACAAATGCACAGAAAGCGCGCATTGAACGCAATCAGGCGAAGGCAAAAAAATTGCGTGATGCCAAATTGGTGGAACATCCCTTTAAAACAAATTTAAAGTATTATATTATTAATTTATATAAATTTCTATAAAATTAATTTATATACAAATTTTAGTGTAAATGCAACAGAAGAACGTCCCCTTGATGGTCATGGCAAGGCAATTATTAAAGTCCAAGGCACCAAATATATTGATAGCGGCGGCGGGTTCTTATTGGAACAAACAGTGCTACCCATCGGCGGCAATACAACAGAAAAGGAGACAACAGAAATGCCAATAATTGAGAATGATGTTATTGCCATACCCGTAGTCTATGAAGAATGCTTAGAATGTGGCGATCAATATGCTGATTCATATCTCTACAATAATTTCAATTATTCTGTTTGTGATAAATGTCGCGATACTGAGGATCGTCATGCGCTTATAACACGCACAGAGGCTAAAGCTGAATATTTACTTAAAGATTGTGATTTTGATAAACGTGAACCGGTGTTACGTTATATTAGTCGCAAAAATCCCCATAACGTACGTTGGGGTGAAATGAAATTGTATTTACATTTGCAAGTATTTAAACGTGCCATGGAAGTCTGGGGCAGTGAAGAGGAATTAACCCGACAACATGAATTGCGCGAAGATAAACGTGAATTGGGCAAAGCACGTAAATATAATAAACAAATGAAACAATTGCGAATGGAAGTTCGCAGTAGTATTTATACAAAGAAAACAACGGTTGTGCATAAGCATGAATTTGGTGCCGATACATATAATGAGGCGGATGATACATATACACATACTTGTCTTACTTGTCCTTATACGGAGACTTATGAAAAAATGTAAAATAAAATTCAGTATAAAAATGATTTTTTTTACTTTTATTATTATTTACAAAGTATATTTTTGTTTTTTATTTTCTCAATTTTGAAATGTAAAACGATATCGATAACTATCGTTAAACTCACGTCAAGGCAGCGAATATTTTTGAATTTGTGTATCGAGACTGTATTGATATTTACATCAATCCAAACTGCGTCTGAAATTGAACTAACGAAAAAAAAGTAATGCGAATTATAAAAGTAAATTTTTATTTTCAAAAAGAATTATAACAATATAAGAATTTATTTTATTTTCTTTGTTTTTTTATTTTAGCTATTCTGCCAGTCACAGTCAACGCAGCGTTAACAATTATCGATTGCAATTCTTTTACTGAGAGCGAGAGAGCGCACATCACTAACAGCAGCAGCAGCAGCAGTAGCAAACAGCAACAGAGAGAGTGTAGCACAACAGCGGGCGACCAGTAGCTGCAGAGATACAGAAAAAAAAAGAAGAAAATAAATAAAAAAGAAGAAGCAAAACAACAGCGAAAGAAAAAAGGAAAATAACAAAACACAAAAAACAATAACACTTTTTTTTTTCTCCTCTGTGCATTGCCTGCACTCAGTGTTATCGTTGTTGTTGTTGCTATTGTCATTATTTATTATTATTGCTGCTGCTGCTGTTGTTGTTCTTGTTGTTTGTTGTTGTGCATAGAAAGAAAAACAAGTGGTTGGAATTAAAAAACAACAAAAATATAAAAGTAAAAGTAAAAGAAAAATAGAAAAATAGAAAAAAAATGGAGGAACAATCGGATGATGAGAATTTTGAGCCAACGCCAAAGAAAATTAAACGCGATTGGTTAAATAGCTATTGCTATTCCAATAAGGCAATGGGAATGATGAAAAAGATGGGCTATGAGGATGATAAAGGTCTTGGTAAGAGTAATCAAGGTCGTTTAGAGCCCGTCATTGCTGTGCAACAGGATGGACGTCGTGGTTTTGGTCTTAAATTGGATACCGTACATTGGTCTGCCGGTAAATGGGATCCAAATTGTGAAGATTTGGAATTGCATGAACCTGTCCAATGGTTAAATCAATGTGGTGATAATTGTAGTACATATACAATTGAACAATTGATGTCACATTTAATAACGGGACCACGTAAATTAACATTAGATGATGAGACACAATATTGTGATGGAGAAATTTTACATCATATATTAAATGCAAAAAGTGTATTTGATGATTTAAATGATACGGAAAAGCGACGTGCACGTTCACGTTGTAATCCATTTGAAACGATACGTAGTTCAATATTTTTAAATCGTGCTGCTGTTAAAATGGCTAATATTGATGCAATGTGTGAGAAAATGTTTACAGAACCACGAGATGCTCAAGGCCATACACTATTGGCTGACAATGAGCTGCTCTATTTTGCTGATATGTGTGCGGGTGAGTATATCAAAATGAGAGAGAGAGAAAGAGTGAATAAGAGTGTTCAAGTATGTGTGACAGAGAGAGAGAGAGAGTGTACGCAAAATTGCATACATACAATGCATACGCATAGATAGCAGCAGAGATTTCTGCATACAACGCAAAGATATGCAGCTGCAGTCGCTGGGTAGAGACTGAGCAGCAGCAGCAGCAGCAACAGAGGCAGCGACTTGCAAAACTGTATACAAATAAATAGCAGCAGAGACTGGGCGGCATAAGTGCAGCTGTAGTGACGACGTGCAGATAGCACGTATACGCAGAGTAGCGACTGAGAAAAGACTGAGCAGAACTGTAGCATAGCAGCAGAGGCTGAGCAGAACTGCAACTGCAGGTACGACGACGTTCTGAATTGTATACGCATAGGTAGCAGCAGAGAGTGAGCAGAACTGTAGCAGCAGAGGTATACACATAGCAGCAGAGACTGAGCAGAACTGCAGCTGCCGCAGCGACAGAACAGAGACAGCGATATGCAAAACATGCAAAAACGCATAGATAGCAGCAGAGGCTGGGCAGAGTATAAGCAGAGCAATAGCTTTCAAAGGCAGCATGCACAGTTGCATACATGAAGTTACTAGCACTGTCTCTTTCACACACATACACGCAAGCTTATCTTACTCTACACACATACACATACACGCATATAATTAATACCACTAATTTATCAATATAATAATAAAAAATATATTTCTTTCTCTTTGATGCAACATTAGGTCCTGGCGGTTTCTCAGAATATATATTATATCGTAAATCATGGCAAGCAAAGGGTTTTGGATTTACATTACGTGGTGCTAATGATTTTAAATTGGATAAATTTTTTGCTGCATCACCAGAATCATTTGATGCATTCTATGGTGATAAAGATGATGGAAATATATTTGATGAAATTAATCAAGATTCACTTAATGATTATATACGAAAACATACATCCGATGGTGTACATTTTGCAATGGCCGATGGTGGTTTCTCTGTTGAAGGTCAAGAGAATATACAAGAGATATTATCAAAACAATTATATTTATGTCAATTTTTAACCGCACTCAAAATTCTACGTATTGATGGAAGTTTCGTTTGTAAATTATTTGATTTATTTACACCATTCAGTGTTGGTTTAATATATTTAATGTCCAAATGTTTTCAACAAATTGCAATTATAAAACCAAATAGTAGTCGTCCCGCAAATTCAGAACGTTATATTGTCTGTAAACATAAATTACCAGAAACGCAAGCAATTGTTGATTATATGACAACAATAAATCGTATATTAAATGAAGAATCACAACAACAAGAATCGGAACAACAATTGGATGTATTAGAGATATATAATCGTAATGAAATGCATCAGGATGAACATTTTATGCGTTATATTATTGATTCAAATAATATTATTGGTAAGCAACAAATTGTTGGTTTACGTAAAATTGCAGCATTTGCACAAAATTTGGAATTAAAAGAATCCCGACAATCGGAGATACGACAGGAATGTTTAAAAATATGGGAATTACCCGATAAATTACGACAAGCACCAGAAGTTAAAACAACGGAACGTTTATTAGATGAATTATTACGTGATTGGGCAAAAGATCGTAAATGGTTAAATATACCAGCTATGGAACTTAACGGTATTATGGCCGTTAATAATACTATTGTTAATGTTAATGATTGGCATTTTATGCCCATTGGACGTGGTGAAACAAATATTAATGGTTGTACACTCTTCATGTGTAAATCACGTGGTAATCTATTACGTTATTCGGAACATCGAAAATGGGAATTGGTTGAAACAAATTTTAATGTACAGCCACGTTCAATATTTTTTGGTGAAATAATGTTTGAATTTAGTGGCGAGGGACGAACATCACAATGTGTATCAGCATTACATATTATGGATGCGATATGTTTAGGCGGTTTAGATATACGACGTTTACCATTTTTGGAACGTGTTGCAATGTGTGATAAATATGCGCGTAGCTTAAATAAGCCATATAAAAAGGATAGTACATATGGTGCAATACGTAGTCGTCCAATATTTCGTTTACAGGATATGAGTCGTTTCTTTCGTGAGATGCGTCCATATGTACTTAAAGATAATTCACAACGTTACGGTTATGTATTGGATGATCAAAAATTTTTTGTACCTGGCGGTATTATAATATTTTGTGAATTAACAATGAATTTTTTCACAGCATTCTCAAGATCGCGACAACAAATTTATTATTATAATCCAAATACAAAGGAATCATTATTTAAAGAGCAAATTGATCCAAGAAAATTTAATGAAGTATTTTCATCATTTCGTCATTGTTATTCACGTCGTTTATTATGGAAATGGACAAGTACATTGCAAGTGGATGAGCATGCCACTGAAGAAAATCCAAAGATCTTATATCGTAGTCATTTTGAGCAAATGATAAGGCGAAAATTGACGAATCATAATTAAAGCTTTAAGGCAAAAAAAACAAAAAAAAAAAACACAACAAAAGAAAAAAAATCAAAACTCAAAAAAAAAAAAAATAATTTTAACTAAATTTATACACACACACACAGAGACACATATACGATAAACTACACTACACTACAAAACACAACACAACACATTGATTGAGCTGCTGGACAGAAAAGTAAAGGAAAAAATATTTTTGGAATTTCGTTTGCAAAATTTGTTGTCAAAATTGTATATATCTACGATATATACTATATACTATATTTTTATTTAATATATATGTATATTTTATATATATTTTGATTTATCAGATTTCATTTGTAAAACTATTAAAAACTATTGGCAAACAAAAAAAAAAAAATACGAAATTCCTAAAAAAAAAAAAAATAAAAAAAAAATAAAATTAAATCAAATTTTTGTGTGTAGCTCAAAGCCCCCAGCCTCAGCCTCAACCTTAGTCCCAGTCCTCGCCCTCGCCCACCATTAGCCACGCCCATCTAATCTATATAGAAATTTTAAGCACATACAAAGAAACATGCACAGACATGCATGTACATGCATAGACATGATAAACTAACTGTAGCAACAATTGCATATGTATTTTACAATTATTAATTATTAAATAATTAAAAAAAAAATCAAAAAAAAAAAAATAAGAAAAACAAAAATACAAAAAAAAAAAAAATGAAATAATAGAAATGCAAAAAAAAAAAAAAAAACAAAATTATCAAAACTACTAAAAAAAAAAAAAAAATTAATTTAAGTTATTGACAAACAAAATTGTTTAATTTAATTTTTTTTTTTTTTTTTACATATTTATATACAATTATATATATATATACAATTATATTTTTTTTAATTTGTATTTTAATTATGATTTTTCTATGAGATGTTTAAAGTTTATATATTATATATATATATATCGAACGTCGTTAATCTATCGTTCAAAATATATTTAATTATACTTTTTACAATCTATTTTTAAGCTAAAAGTTAAACAAAAAAATAAATATAAAATAAATTTATATATATATATATATATATATACTATATACATATATATCATGAATTATAATAAAATGTTAAATAATCATGTAGAATTGAAAAAAAAAAAACAGAAAAACAAAATTTCGTTGATTTCATTTAATTCTTTTTTTTTTTTTTTTTTTGGTTCCCATGCTATGCGATAGTATTTGCAACACACATTTTTTTCTCACTTCTTTCTTGGCTTAGATTTTTTTTTTTATGTAAATTTGTATATTTTGCTTGCAGATAAATTTTTTATTCAACTATCGGCAAAAGTTTTTTAGAGAAACATTTGTTAGCGAAATTTTAGTTGAAACTATCGTCGTTATTACTATCGGAAAAATTGCTTAGTCAGATTGTAAATATTTTATTTCTTCGTATTTCCCCTTAGCTACATTTTTTTTTTTTTTAGTTGAACTATCGCCTGTACTATCGGCAACATTGAATTATTCTCTCAGATTGTACATAATTTTCATTGTTTTAAAACAAAATAATAAATATTCATACTATCGGTATTACTATCGGCAAAATTATGATTAATCTCAGATTTCACATAATTTTCTTAATTTTACATAGGGCAATATTTTTTTTTAGCGCAACTATCGTTTGTATATTTAACAAGCTATCGGTAACTATCGGTAATACTATCGGTAATATGTATAAATGTGTCTAAAATTAATTGCCTTATGGCAATTAGAGCTGAGATTTTCATTTTTAAGCGATAGTAGTAACGATAGTTTTTCGATAACTACAAATTTGGATAGTAATTTTATTAATAGTTTGCCAGCAGTTATAGAAATTGCAATTACTGCTGCTATATTCATATGTCTATGACACATATTGTCATATATATTATATATTCCTTATCTTTATCTATATCAAATAGTTGCGTCAATCGATTAATTTGTGTTTTTTTTTATGATTATTTATACTTATCGCTTATCAATAATAGATCAAAAACTTTGTTGTTTTTTTTTTTTTTTTTTATTTTTTAGTCTTGAATTTTTTATTATAGAGAAATGCAAGTCAAACTAGAATTAGACTAGATTCGATTTTATTTGAATAATTTGAGATGTTTCACATACGGATGCACTGCATCCTTTGCATAGGGTTTCAGTGCCAAACATGTGGGAATATTTTCAGGTTGTTCAATCCATAATTTATGTTTGATATCGTTTTCCTTTAGTTTCTCCTGCAGTTTACGCAATGCTGTTTCATCTTTTGCCTCGAGCACCACTTTATGCATATTATCCAGATCTTTGAGATATGCTATGGTATCCTCATCGTCAGCATTTAAACTCATAACAGCGGCCGTCGCGTGGCAACATTGAGCGATCAGTGCACCTAGTGGCCAATTTAATGCTGTGCGTAAATCGCCACGCACTACAATATATTGTACAATGTTTGTCATCTCACTGTATGTTGAAATTAATAATAAAAAATGAAATTATTTGCATGCGCAGCATAAAACATAAATGATAAATTTATCAGCTGTGCGTTGTCTGCTTGCAATAAACAGCTGTTTAGCCGGCATTAGAGTGACCATTGATTTTGTCAGCTGTTTGGTGGGGTGGCCACAACATTTGTCTGGTCAGCCAATTTATCGATACTTATCGCTAGTGCGTCACTGTAATTGAATTCAAATTTAAATTCAAATTCAAATAAAATATGTTGTAAATTTATTGCTTATAAGAGTTTCATATTGAAAAAGAAAATATCACCAGGCGTGGCAGTGCTCATAAATTATTTTAGCATAAAATAAAAGACTAGTAAATACAAAAAAAGTTAATATATTATTATTTTTATTTGATATTATTACTATTAACTATTTTTTTGTTTGTATTAATTTAATTAAAACTTTAAATTAAAGCATACTTTAAAAATGTTGCCATGGCAACCGTAGCACTTTATCTATAACTTTGCTTGCCAAGCTGTGAAAAATGTTGAAAACGTTTTTACCGTTGGGTTGAGGTCAGCTTCCACATAATTACTTAAGAGTTTTTCGGCTTCAGCTACAGTTACGGCTACGTCTACAGTTTCAGATTACGGATTTCAACATTTTTTGCAAACGTTTTGCAAAAGGCAACGACATGTCAAAAACAGAGAATTGCATTTTTGCAGCGTTTTGCAGCTTAATTAATCATCCAGCGCTAGAGCTAAAGTATTTACGCGAGGGCAGTTCTTATATTTGTTGCATAGTAATACTTTTAAAACAAATTGATAACTTTTGAAGTGACCCTCGCTGGGTTTTGCCTGGATCAGTAACGTTTTTTGTTTTTGGATTCGACAAAAATAAAAATAAATAGTTTATGTGTTGCAATCTTTTCCGAGGTTGCGCAGTTGTAAGGCGTATTGTAGAGAGGGGAAAGGGGGCGGGGGGTTAAGTATTGGTGTTGTTCCGTGCAGAGGCATAGTGCCCGTGACATGTGCCCGTAATTAACGTCCCATTTTGGGTTAGATTATCCATGAATAATTGGAAATGACGATGGTCGCGCCTTGTACTGTGGTTGGGGGCACAGTATGTGCAACTGGGGCGGCGGTAACTGAAGGTGGCAGAAGGGTAACTAGCGCAACTGCAGCAGATTGATGATGGCCGGCAAACAGCAACTGAAACAGTAGCAGCAGTAGCAGTCTTGGCAGCCATAGTTACTGGTGCCATATCCACATAGTCGCAGCAATCCCCCTACCCCTGCTCCCAGGCACCCTTCCTTCGTCTGTCTGTCCGTTTGAAAACTTTGCTAATTGCTTTTTGGCCACATTGGCCAAGTCGATGGCTCTGGCTCTGGCTCTGGCTCTGTCTCTGGCACTAGCTCTGGCGACGACAACAGGCAAACGTGCAACGTGCTGCTGTTACATGCTACTCTCCACTTGCCACTTACCAGTTGCCAGTTGCCAGTTGCCCGTTATGGCATCTCAGCATCAGTAGCAGTAGCAGTAGCAGTAGCAGCATCCAAAAATGCCATTTGCTACGTTCTGCAAAGCCAAGTCCATTGCATTAAAATACCCTGTAATCTTGTTGGCCTACCGGGTATATATGCGACATATGATTGTTTTTGTATGTTTCAAGAAAATAGCTTTCGTGTATGTTTATCGATATTATTATCGATAAGTTATCGATATTGTAATATTTATCGATAACTTTTGGTGAACATAATTTTTTGCTACTTTTGCAATTTACTTGGATTTTTTTTTTTTTTTAAAAGAAAATGTTTCTTTAAAATTATCGTTTAACTTTTGTAGTCGTAACTGTGTTATCGATAACACAAGCTGCTTGTTCAAATAAATTGAAAGTTTGCAGATCATTGTTATATGCATGGCATCGATTTTTAATATAAAAGTGCAATCATCGCGTGCAAACAATCGGATCGGTTCTATGTTATCGATAATATCGATAACACTATGCAATATTTAACAAAGTAAAAGCAGAACATTGTTATAAGCAAAGGCATCGATTTTCAATATAAAAGAGTCGGTCGGTTCTATGTTATCGATGACATCGATAACTCTATGTAATATTAGACTGTTTGTATTTTTCATCTGCATACATAAACAATTCAGCATCATATATGTTGAAAATGTATAATGCCGAGTATCTATATAGTCGTGTCAACTTTCCATAGATGAAGCTTACACTAATTTATCTTTTTGTTGTAGTTGTTGTTGTTGTTGTAGTTGTGCATTTAATTGTTCGCTTTTTGTGACTCGGCCTACAAATCGCCGACTCAGCATAGAATTAATTACACAGACAAACAAGCAAAGTAAGAGAGAGAGAGAGTGAGAGAGAGTGAGAGAGAGTGAGAAAGACAAGAAGTGAAAGAGAGCGTAAAAGATAGAGATAGGTGTAGTATAAGCTAAAAATTTGAATAGAATAGTTTTGACTCGCCTTTGGGGCATTCCATAAATTTTTTGGCACTCACTTCTCAATTGTCAAAACAAATTTGCCAAATGTGCCATTCATTCGTTATGAGATTAGGGCCAGGCAACACATACACACACACACACACACATATAGGCACATACAGTTACAGTTAGAGTTACATACAGTTAGAGTTTCATACATGCTTCTACAGTTTCTCGCACTCCCTTGGGCCAGGGACATGAGCCCCAGCTGGGATAACTTGGAACGTGAAGCTGACTGTTGGCCCACAACAACAGTGGAAGGTGTTATCAACATATGCGGTCGGTGGGGGAGGATGGGGAGGATGTTGGAGGAGCGGGTAAAGCTAACCAAATGCAAATGTCATTTTTGTGGCTATTCGAATGAATAAACGAAATTAAACGCCAAAGAAATGGCCCAAAAAAAAAAGAAGCAGAAGCAGTAGTGGAAAAGAGTTTGAATGGCAGCATATAGTGCCACGCCCACTCATAGACACTTGGGACCACATGTCACAAAACTGACCATCAATACGTAACACAAACACACACAATATTCTCCCATTTCTCCCTTTCTCCCACTTCTCTACAATTTTCTTTAGCACTCTTCATTTCTTGAGGGTTGCAAAAATTGATTCGCATTTGAATCGCAGTTCGTTTGCGTCATTAATCAAAATTTTACTTGTAACCAAAATTCAACCCTGGCATAAAAAAACTATTATGAATCTTATGAATGTTATTCATAATTACAACTAAGTGAATGAATATGAATATGAATACTACGGACATAGTCTGCCCATACTAGCTTAGACAAGATATCAAAACAAACAAAATCCAAAATTGATTTAATAAATTCTCAAAATTTATGCAAAATTCAGCTAGAAAGTTTTGCAGTTTTTTTTTTGAGAATTTTGAAAGATTTTTATTTCTTTAAAAACTTCTTATAATGCTTGATATATAGATATCTCTAATTAAAAACTATGTTATATATCTTTGGATTATAGAGAGAAATTTCTAGGCTATTATGAAATTAAATTTCAAATTAAAAAAAAACAAATGCCAAAAGTTGCAGTTTGTTTCATAGAAAGTCCTATATATTTTTTTTTTATATTTTTTATATATCTTTTCTTTTTATTAATATTTTTATATAGACAGATCTTACTATAACTATTACAGGAAAATTTCGCAATGTCAATAAAAAATTGTATAACAATTTATAAAATTGATAAAATTCAATATAAGTTCATATAGCCAGGAAAAATATATTAGGACATTTTTATACTCGGTGCCCATTGGGTACCAAGAGTATATTGAGTTTGTGACACCAGCAAATGTATGTAACACCCATAAGGAGGCGTGGCCGACCCCATAAAGTATATATATTCTGACTCAGGATCAACAGCCGAGTCGATTGGAGAATGTCCGTCTGTCCGTCTGACCGTCTGTCCGTCTGTCCGTCTGTCCGTCTGTCCTTCTGTCCGTCTGTCCGTCTGACCGTCTGTCCGCCTGTCCGTCTGTCCGTCTGACCGTCTGTCCGTCTGACCGTCTGTCCGTCTGACCCGTCCGTCTGTCTGTCTGACCGTCTGTCCGTCTGTCCGTCTGACCGTCTGTCCGTCTGTCCGTCTGACCGTCCGTTCGTCTGATCGTCTATATTAAAACCTGATAACATTTGCTTCATGTTAATATAGATATAAAATTAAACTAAACTTAAGTGTAAGAATATGAATCTTGGATGAATTCAGGCAGATTAATGATTTCGTATAGAGTAACTTATGACAAGCCCAAAGTAATACTAATAAGCTATTGCTAGATCTAGAACTATATCTTATTAAGACTACAGCTTAAAGTTAAAATGAGCTAATGCTAGAAATTTGATATGAATGTTAAGTATAGCTTCTGGATTTGCAATAATTGCGATATGGAAGAAGTTTAAGAAGAGCTGTGAGTATGAGGGTGACAAGGGGGTGGGTAGTGAGGGAGAAGTGTGAGTGTAAGTCATGTTGATTGAGGTCATTTGGCTATAGCTAAACGTGCAGTCGCTGCGCATTAACAGCGCTGCCAGTAACATGTCAAAAGCTGAAGGCAAAAGTAGCAGAAGCA
Source organism: Zaprionus obscuricornis (assembly GCA_037044475.1). Lineage (NCBI taxonomy): Eukaryota > Metazoa > Arthropoda > Insecta > Diptera > Drosophilidae > Zaprionus > Zaprionus obscuricornis. The sequence goes on along the minus strand of JBAMBR010004238.1, from coordinate 84,676 downwards.
GAAGCAGAAGCAGGAGCTGGAGAAAGCTATAAAGTAATAGTAGAAAAGTCAGGGAGAAAATAGATGTAGTAGCATGTGAAAATAGTTAGGCAGGATGGAGGTTAAGTTGCACATTCGATTAGCGCAGCGCGTTGAGCGTGTGGGTAAAACTCGATGAGTTTTATTAGTAAATAATGGCAAATCATTTGCCAGTTGACACTCGTTGAAAGTGAGGGAGGGGAGGGGGGGGGGGGCCTCGAGTCTTTAGCAAAATGTCAGTTAAGAAGAGCAAAAGAAGCACGAATGATGCCAAAAAAGGACACGAATGGAGACAAACAAGGAAAATAACGTTTGCGGCTGCTAATGAGCAACATTAATGAGCGCTATTTTTCATTGAAAGGACAATCAGCAGTGCCACTGTGTCTCACTCTGTCTGTGTATGTGTGTGTGTGTGTGTGTGTGTGTGTATGTCTCAAGTCTCTTGGGTATTTAAGCGTCCAGCATGTGTGCGGCAACTAAAGGCAAGTGTATAGCAGCATTGACAGCAGGTGCTGCACAGCTAGACACCCTCAAAGAGAAAGAGAAAGAGACAGAAACAGAGAGAGAGAGAGAGCAGATGCTGGAGAATTGCAGATACTCATGAGGGTTAAGGCACATGAAAATTTAATATGAATGCTAAAAGAAAGCAAAGAATTTTATAATTAAATTAAACATTTGCGTCAACTTTTTTTTTTTTACTTTTGCTTTTTGCGCCTGAGACGGAAGTGCAAAGGAACAGGCAAAAAGTAGCTTAAAGCAAAAGTCAAAGAGCATCAAAAAAAAAAAAAAAAAATAATAATAAAAAAAAAAATACGAGCAAGAAAAGCAACAGTCGCGTCTTACAGGACTAGTAAAATATCCGGTATCCTATAGCACAATTTGCATATTTCAGTATAAATCAGCATAAAATACTTTCAGTATAAATCACAGATACATCAGAGGGCGGCACTTTATGAGTATGACAAAGTTCAGATAGTTAGCTTTAAGATTTCGCTTGCAATACGTAGTTTTATAGGGTTTTTTAAGGTTTTCGTAGGCGTTGGGGGGCATGGCTGAAATCAATATAATATCAAAGCTGCCAATAGCTAAAATTAGCATGTTGCAAAAGATTTGAATGCTCTAGCTCTGCTATATACTGAGATCCAGTTATTTATAAGCACGAACGGCTGGGCATCCGAACCTCCAAACAGACGTACATGATACAAGCGACTCGACTGTTGCTACTAAGCATTGTTAGCTTTAAAGTTGTGCTTGTAAAGCATGATTTTAAAAGATCATATACGATTACTGCAGGCGTTGTGGGCGTGGCCATAATCCAAAATGAACTTCAGCTACCTACAGCTAGAAGAAGCGCGTTGTAAAAGATTTGAAGGCGCTAACTCTTATAGTCGCTGAGATCCAAATGTTTATAAAGTCGGATAACTGGGCATCCGAACATTCAAACATATAGATATGGTGCAAATGACTCCATTGAGCATATTATGTCAATTTGTCACGTCTGCTGCTGTGCGTTATATACAATTGCTGGTATCAGACAGTCATTATACCCACTGTGCGTACTATGGGTAATGGGTATAAAATAAAATAAAAATAAATAAAATAAAATAAAAACCTCAAATTCCGCTCACGACCTGTCGTCGGCCTGTTAAAAGGGAGCTCAATCAGTTTTGCTAAGTGGCTCAGCAAGCCAACGACAAAAGCATAGCGTCCAGTTGTAGCACAGCTACGCAGCATACATCAAGCATCAAGCATCAAGTGTGTGGCAAGTGGTGTGGCAGGGGCAGGAGTTGGGGTTTAGCAACACTCATGAGAAATGTGAAATGAAAAATCGACTCGCAATTAGCAAACATGAAACACGTCGCTGCTGTTTGTATATGTGTGGAGGCGGGCAGTAAAAACACACACACACACATAGGCATAACACCCTCAAGCAAGACATAGACACACACACACACACACATGCATTGAGTGAGAGATACAGGAACTGGCAGCGTTGTCAGCATGGTTAATAAGTTACTTTCGAGATACTTTATTACTTCCTTGTTGGCATACGACAGGCAGCAGTGGCATGAGGCATGAGGCATGAGGCATAGCACTGTGTGGGGTATGTGGCACACATTAAAAAACAGCAGTAGCAGTAGCAAATGCCAGGCTTGACAGTGTTCAAAAAAAAGGCAAAAGGGTTGCCAGACTCTGTCTTTCGTTAGGCATATCAAGCAAAGTCTATCTATGTATGTCTATGTGTATGTGTGTGTGTGTGTGTGTCTATGTGCGTGTGTGTGTGTTTGCAGTTTTTTAATTTATGCCATTTTTCGACTGCTATTTGGGTAGCGGTGGCGGTAGCTTTGCTAGCTTGCTTGTAGAGACGCATCGCATCGCATCGCATTGCTTCGTTTCCTTCTTTCTGTTCATTGATTGTCTTGCGCTCAAAAGTAGGCAATAGTTTTTTTTCATTTCCATTTTCACCTTCATCTTATCTGCCAGGCATGTGTGTGTGTTTGTGTGTGTGTGTGTGTGTGTGTGAGAGGCATGCATACGCCTCTATGCCTCAAGCCGTTACACTTGCTAAACTTTTATTTTCCATTTCATACATTTTCAAATAAAGTTATGCAGCTAAAGTTGAGCTTTTTGTTATTGTTGCGTAATTTGTGCATTAAAATCAACGTTTTTTTTTTCATATACTTATAAATTATGTATAAATTATTATTTGTATTTGTTATGCAATTTTTCTTGATTATTTTAATTTTTTTTTATGTATTTTTTATTTATTTCTGTATTTATTATTTTTTTTTTTATATTATTTGGACGATTTTTTCATTTTATTTGTATTTTGTTTTATTTATATTTTTATGTAAACAAATATATGTATGTTTGTATATATTTGTATATTTTTACATTTTTATATATTTATATTTTTATATTTTTACATTTTTACATTTTTATATTTTTATATTTTTATATTTTTATATTTTTATATTTTTATATTTTTATATTTTTATATTTTTATATTTTTATATTTTTATATTTTTATATTTTTATATTTTTATATTTTTATATTTTTATATTTTTATATTTTTATATTTTTATATTTTTATATTTTTATATTTTTATATTTTTATATTTTTATATTTTTATATTTTTATATTTTTATATTTTTATATTTTTATATTTTTATATTTTTATATTTTTATATTTTTATATTTTTATATTTTTATATTTTTATATTTTTATATTTTTATATTTTTATATTTTTATATTTTTATATTTTTATATTTTTATATTTTTATATTTTTATATTTTTATATTTTTATATTTTTATATTTTTATATTTTTATATTTTTATATTTTTATATTTTTATATTTTTATATTTTTATATTTTTATATTTTTATATTTTTATATTTTTATATTTTTATATTTTTATATTTTTATATTTTTATATTTTTATATTTTTATATTTTTATATTTTTATATTTTTATATTTTTATATTTTTATATTTTTATATTTTTATATTTTTATATTTTTATATTTTTATATTTTTATATTTTTATATTTTTATATTTTTATATTTTTATATATTTTTATATTTTTATATATTTTTAATATTTCTCTTTTTTTATTTTTGAAAAATAGCTGCAGCAGCTTTAAAGCAATGCAAGATAAGATGCTCATTACTTTGGTTAATGCTCATTACTTGCTCGTTAGTGTATGCATTAGTCGTTATTGCTTTTGCACAAATGCTCAAGGTTCATGTATTTTTTATCCTTATTTATGCAAATGAAATCAATGCTTGTTGATGTGCGATTGCGTCTGTGTGTGTATGTCGCTGTGTGTGTCAAAAGAATAGAATTTTTCATTTTAAATTACATGCCAGCACACACACACATATATGTAGAGAACGACAAATGGCTCCAAGTCTGTAGGAGGTGTGGCAGCGGGTGTATGTGTGTCTGTGTGTGTGTGTGTGTATTTGTGTGTGCATAAAGAAAACTTTTGTTCGTTTATGTTGTTGAAGAACTTTGCTTGGCGTCTGCCGCCCAACTCTCTTTTTAGCCCTTAGCTCTTCGCCCAACACTCTTACCCATGCCACATGCCACATGCCTCACGCCATTTGCTTCAAGCCCGCTTGCCCCATGCCATTTACCCCTTGCTGGATCATAGACTTTGCTTGCAGCACTTACACCCTGACCTGAACTCATATACAAGTGCCACAGTAAAGCCTTGGCCCCTTATCGGACTGCTTTACTCTCTCTCTCTCTCTCCCACTCTATCTCCCTCTCCCTCTCACTCTCTCTCTCTCTCTCTAGCTGTCTCAGTCTCCTGCTCATTGGCTTTTGAGTAAAACGCTGTCGAACCACATTAAAGGTAACTATGCAAATATTTTTGCGGCTCACACGAGCAAACACCGAACCTTTTTCTATATCACACACACACACACACATACACACACACACACACTCACATTCACATACATATATATATATACACTGATTGTAGATTTCGCCTTTGAGCTTTAACCAAAAATATTCCATGCTGGTCAATCGCAAAAACTACTCGGACCCAAATCTCAATATACCAAATGCTCAATCTACAAGCCTTTTCCTCTCTCTCTCTCTCTCTCTCTCTCTCTGTCTCTGTCTCTGTCTCTGTCTCTTTCGCTCTGCCTTCTTTTGTTTCAATTCACAATGCTGTTAAATTTGTTAGTTGTATAACTGTATCTAAAACACATTCCGTTTCCCTTACCCAAACACATTACTATGTAAGCGGCTTCTAATTGTGTTCGCTTTTAGTTTTTGTTTCTTCTTTCTGCTTCTTCTCTTCTCTTCTCTTTTTATTTTTATTTTATTTTTTTTTTTTGGCAATCACTTAGCTCTATACACACAACACACACACACACGCATAGACTCGCACTCGCACGTTTCGACTATGTGCGGAATGTCTAATGAAGCCACATAAATCAAGTTCCAGTTCTTCCAGTTCCAAATTCCTCCAAACGCAACTGCTGCCATACTTCATTTCATTTGCTGCCTCCGCTGTCTTCGCATCGCTTTTGCTTTCTACACCCTGCACACACACACACATCCCTTCTTACTTGACCAATCCCCTGCCCCGACCTTGTTGCTTGTTATAGAGCTTTACTCTATCCAATTTTCTCCTGCATCTTTAGCTGGCGCTTTGTTGTCGCCGCACTAATTGAAATTAAAAATGTTGCCAAAAATATTACCCCATCCTTCCAAAAAAAAAAAAAAAACGTAGAAAAGGTTTAGGTTTAGTTTGCTTTTAATTGCTATGTTGCACTGTGTCCACAGTGTCCAAAAGTTCAAGCAACACACTCTACTTTCCACCACTTCCTAGTCATCATTCTTCACTCTCCAATTAGTTGCTTTGATTTATGTTATTTTTCTTCTTTGCTTTCACTAGGCGCCAAACTTATCGTGCTCCAATTTTTTTTTTTTATGCTAATTCATTCGATTTTTTTTTTCCCAACTTTTGTGTTGACTGTCAGTCGCTCAGTTTAAAAGCTAAATAAATGAAATTTGGCATAGTTAAAGCTAAGCTTTATATAAGCTTTATATAATTCGGAATCTGTAGTATCGACTGTTAATATCATATAATATTACAATAATTATATATCCCGTGATAAAGCCCCGAAAACGCAAATAATTCGTATATCTTTTAGATTTGCTAGTAGCTTGGATAAGGAATTAAAGGAATTTCTGCAGGAACATTTGCTGCGCATCCTATATGTCGTCCAATTTTTTTTTTTAATATACTCTAAACATAGGCAGAAACAAATAGACTTGTGTTTACTTTGAAATAAAATTTAAACTTGAAAATAATTTTTATATTTTCATTTTTTTTGATTTTTTTCAATTTTTATTTTTTTTTTTTTTTTCAGTTTACGGAATATTTTTTAGTCGCTTAAAAATATAATAAATATTTAAATATTTGGATAAATATATTTTAATTTTTGCATATACTTTTTTCACATTACAAATTAAATGATAGTAACCCGCAAAGTCATTGACTGACAGGTCTGACAGGTCCTGTCTGCTCCAAAGAAATAAAGCCAGACAAAGATAAAGAGAGAAAGAAAGACTGTGAAATGATCTCCAATATTAACTGGGTTACCGTTTAGCAATATGTATATTACATAGATCTTTGGTCCCGCAAGATCTTCGGTCCCGTTCGGATTGGTGACGACTTTCGCATTCGGATGAACCACGAGCTGTACGAGTTGTACGACGACATGGACGTGGTCCGGCGCATCACGATACAACGTTTGCGCTGGCTCGGCCACGTTGTGCGTATGGATGAAGAATCTCCAGCTCAGAAGGTATTCGAAGCGAGAGTCGACTACGTTCGACGACGAAGGGGACGACCAAATCTCCAATGGAAGGACCAAGTAGAGCAGGACCTTAATCTACTGGGTATTTCTAATTGGAGGAGGCGCGCGAAGAGCAGAGGCGCCTGGAGGGAGATGCTGAGGTCGGCCAAAACCCGAAATGGGTTGTAGTGCCATCTAATAATAATAATAATATTACATAGATACATATATATTATCTATGAAACTGAATATGTTTAACCAGTCGAAATGGTTGCCCATGGCATATCACAGATATCATATATCATAGGAACAGTTGCCTGATAATTTGCAATTTTTTGTTTGATTTTGCATTTTCAAGTTAACAGCCTGAAACTTGGGGGGAAAAAAATAAACTAAAACGATTATAAATAAAACTCAGATATTGTGTATATCCTTTATTTGTATTTGAATTATTTATTTCTTGTAATATTATTAAAAAAAAAAGACAATGATCACATAAAATATTTTGTAAATTACAGAATTTTCTTGTTATACAATACATATTACATATATGTATAATTATTATATTTATATTTATCATAATATATATATATATATATATTTATATATATATTTATAGTGTTGTTCTTGTTGTTGTTTTTTTTTCTCAAGTATTTTTTTTATCTGTATTTTGTTTTTTTTTTTTTGTTTAATACATTAATTTTTAAGCCTGCTATTTTTGTTTTTTCTTTTCTTTTTGTTTTTGGTTTTAAAATTCGTCTAAATTTCCTTTCGGATTTTTTTCTGGTTTTTCTTCCATATATTTTGCTTTGTGTTTTATTTTTTTTTTCTCTCTTTTCTTTTTTGTTTATTTACTTTTAATTTAATTTTTATTTATTATTATATTTAGTTATAATATATTTAGTTATAGTTAGTACGTAATATCAATACAAAAAAAAAAGTTCAACTACTTTTTACTTAAGTTTTACATTTTCATTTTATTAAATGTATTGCACTGAAATATTTTCCATGTTTTTTTTTTGTTACTAATCAATTTTTTTTGCCAGTTTTTTTTTTCGATATTGAATTTAATTTTTTTTTTTTTTTTTGGTTTATGGTTTTTTTTTTTAACATTAAAACTTACAAGTCTAAAATTTTTGTTGTTTTTTTTTTTAGGATGTGGAAGTGTTTGTTGTGTTGTGCGTGTCTGTGCGTGTCTCTATGTGCGTTGTTGTTGTTTTTTTTTTTTTTGTGTTTTCTTTATAATTTTAATTAATATTTTTTTTTCCAAGCTTTTGTTGTGTACTGTACTTCACACACTTAGTATTATGGTATATTTATTTTTATTTTTATTTTTTGTTTAGTTGATTATTTAGTTTGATTTACGTTCTAAAGTTTTTAAGATTACAAAAAAAAAAACATTTTTCATTATTTTATTTTATTTTCTCATTTTCTTTTCTTTTTGTTGTATAGTTATCGTTGATTATATTTGCATATTTTTCCCCCGCACAGTTGGTGTTAGAAGTTCTCGTACCACTAGCTAAACTTATTTTCATTTTTTATAATTTTTATTTTATTTTATTTTTTTTAAATAATTTTTTGTTTTTTTTTTGTTTTTTTTTCTACTTGTAATACAAAATTGACCAGACATCAACACCAAACAAATGTCCTACTATATTTTATTTTTTATTTTTATTTTTTATTTATTTCTAGTTAGTATTTGATACAGATACAAATATATTTAATATTTTAGTTCACTAAATAAAAAAAAAAAAAAAAAACATCAATAACTAAAAGCAGCACATTTAGTTACTTTGTTCTTTAATTTTAATTTTAATTTTATGTTTTTATTTTTTTTTATTTTTTTTTCTTTAGTCTAAATTTTGTTATTATATTTTTTTACAGAGTTTTTGTTATGGACACGATAAGCGCCTAGAAGCTAGAACATGGAACAGCTCAATCTAACCTCAATCTGTAACTATTTATACTAATTTTTTATTTTACTTTTATTTTATTTTATTTTATTTTTATTTTTATTTTATTTTTTTTGAGTACTCAAAGCAAATGAATCATGAATCATAAATTTTGAAGTCAATTTTGATTTTTTTTTATTTTTGTTTAATTTTACAAAACAAACAAATTCTTGTGAATGATTCATAGCATAGATGTTTCATGATTCATTTGAATTGATTCATTACAATATTCATTAATATATTCATATATATATTTATATAAATAAGGATCATAAGTCATATCATATAATACATATAGTTTTGACTCAATAATCATACCTGTTAACCCATAATTGAAAAAAAAAAACCACTCACTTTACATGAATGAATCATTCATACGCATATTCATACGCAATTTCTTACAGTAAATGAATGCATGTTATGCATAGACTCATAACTTATAGCACTCATATTAGCTTGATTCATTTGATTCATTTCTATTATCGATTTTCAATGTATTCAAAAATTATTCACAAATGATTCATATCGTATTCTAGTTTTAATTTCTTACTGTAAATGAATGCAGGTTTGAGCACCCATTTTTTCATTCATTCATTTGATACATTTTGTTGTTTCAACTCATAAGTATTCATATGATTCATGTGATTTAGAGCATTTTCATTGTAAATTCATTCAGTAAGTGAATACACATATGATTCACAAATGATTCACATTTGATCAACATACGATGAACATGTGATTCACATGTATTTCACATAGGATTCACATGTGATTCGCATAGGACTCACATTTGATTCATACAATATTCACATATGATTCATAAATGATTCACATACGATTAACATATGATTCACATGTGTTTCACATAGGATTCATATGTGATTCGCATAGGACTCACATTTGATTCATACAATATTCACATATGATTCACACATGATTCAAATTTGATTCACATGTATTTCATATAGGATTCACATGTGATTCGCATAGGACTCACATTTGATTCATATAGTATTCACATATGATTCACTTATCATTTGCAAATGATTCACTTATCATTCACACATGAATCACACATGATTCACAAATGATTCAAATTTGATTCACATGTATTTCACATAGGATTCACAAGTGATTCGCATAGGACTCACATTTGATTCATATAGTATTCACATATGATTCACTTATCATTTGCAAATGATTCACTTATTATTCACACATGTATCACACATGATTCACAAATGATTCAAATTTGATTCACATGTATTTCACATAGGATTCACATGTAATTCGCATAGGACTTACATTTGATTCATATAGTATTCACATATGATTCACTTATCATTTACAAATGATTCACTTATCATTCACACATGAATCACATATGATTCAAAAATGATTCATAAAGGATTCACATTTGATTCTCATTTGATTCACATATGATTCACTTATGATTCATTTTCATTCATTCACCTGTATGTAATGCAATGTTAACTATTTACAAACAAACCATGGACGGTGCTGGCTATCACCTATTGCCGCCTTAAATGGGCGTGGGCATAAGCTTGCCATAGTCCTGGTGCATGCTTGGCTTAACAGAATTATAGACGGGTCGACCGGCATCGTCGGGTAGAGCATAGACATCGGGTGGCACACAAAGTGATTGCAATTTTGAGATGTATGAATCGAAATGTTCGTGTGGATGTGCATGCGGATGTGTATGAGGATAACCGCCAGGATGATGCACTGTATATGCATGATGTGGTGGCGGTGGCGGTGGTGGTGGTGCAGCAGCTGCTGCTGATGATTGATGATACATGGGTGTGGCTGGGCCAACAGATGATACTGGTGGCAATGGTGGCGGTGGTGGTAATAATGTTGAATATGCTGGATGATGATGATGATGATGATGATGTTCACTGCCAGTGCCACTAACACTACTACCGGTGGCAGTACCCAATGTGGCCAAACCACCGCAACCATTGTCCATGCTCGTCGATGTGGCTACAATGGATGCACCAGACGTGCCGGGTGGTGGTGGTGGCGGCGGTGGTGGTGGTAAACGTACGTGCTCCAACAGTGTGATGACATTGTTTCTTAAGCTCTCATAATAATTGTTCAGATTTGGATTTGGATTTGTATTTGGTGGCACGCCCACACCACCAACACCACCAACAACACCCTCGGAGACAACATGCGACATGCCGGCAGTGCCGAGATCGGTGACCAAACTGCTGCTGCTGCTGCTAATGGCTGCCGATGTGGTTGATGAGACGCCAGCGAAGGGTGACTGGCCGCTGGGTGAGGCCAATCCCGATGCAGTTGCTCCACCAACGTTACGTTGTTGTTGTTGCTGCTGCTGCTGTTGTTGTTGTTGCTGCTGTTGTTGTTGCTGCTGCTGTTGCTGTTGTAGCTGCTGATGAGCGCTTAGTGGAGAAGCCTCCTATATAAAATAAGAAAGAGATAGACAGAGAGAAAGAGAGAGAGAGAGAGTAAGTTATTGTTGTTGTTGTTGTTCTAGTGATTCAATGATTCATTGATTCGTTTCAATACAATTCAATTCAATTGCTCGAATTCAATTTGCCAATTTGCTGCTCTTATATATAACACACACACACGCATACACACACATACGCTCACATTTCATTTCATTCCCATTCCCATTCTCGCTCGCTCGCTCACACACACGCATGCAATGTGCAAATTGAAATTCCAATAGGAACGCGCAAACCCAACAAAGAGAGAGAGAGAGAGAGAGAGAGCGAGAGCAAACAAACAAACCAAAAAAAAATATATTGCAAAACAACAAGAACAACAACAACAGCAGCAGCAGCAGCTGCGAGCAGCAAGCAGCAAGCAGCACGTTAAACAGATACACGAATGAGCGAACGCGCGCCTCTCACTGTATGCGTGCGAAAGAGCAAGCGCTAGCGCTAGCACACGAGAGCAATGAGAGCGAGGTGCTGGCAGCCAACGGCTGTTTAAGCTGCTGCTAGCGCTGCCAGCGCTGCTCACTGCTGTCGCTATCGCTGTCGTTCTTTTTTTCTTTTTTTGCTTGCTGCTGTTCGTGCAGATAAATATATTCTTTTTTTTTTTTCTTCTTTTTTTTTTTCTTTTGCTTTCTTTTGTGCGCTTTTGCTCCCTTAGGACCGAGGCCATGGAGGTTACGTTTGCCGCCTGCCTGCTGCCTGCTGCCTGCTGCCGCTGTCAACGTCAACGTCAACGTCGACGTTGTAGCACAGTTTTGTATGAAGCTTTGTTTTTTTTTTTTTAGGAGCAGCAGCAGCAGCAGCAGAAATTATATGGCGCTCTGCGATTTGCTGCTTGGCATCGTTTTTGGTGCCGACGATTGCGACTGACAAGGCAGCGGCGACCAGACGTACGATGGAGATGGATGCCCATAGAGACTATAACTTAATGGTTGGGGAGCATACACACACACACATACATATACAGTTGCACACTGGCTGCGCATGACCACACACACACATGCATATACATGTGTGTATAGGGGACACACGGCATGCGTAGACCAACACGTTTTAGTTGCCGCCGAGTCTTAGGTGGAAAAACTTTTTTGGCAGTGAGGGAATTACTTCTCGCTCTCTCTCTCACTCACATACACTCGTGTTTTTTTTTTTTTTTTAGGGATGTTGCTTGCTTGCTTGTTCATGCTGTACGCTGATTCGTTGCTCAATGCAGTCGACGACGACTGCAGCTGTTGGACTGCGTTATGCAGCTGCGCAACGATTGGCTGCTGCTGCTGCCGTTGAACTCACAGTATGTGTGTGTTTGTGTGTTTGTGTGTCGCCTGAACGCCATTTTGAAAAAACGGTATTTCTTGCTTGGATTGGAGTGGGATGGTAAGGTGAGCTGTACTACTATATGTGCCGCTGCAGTAGATCAAGATTGAACTTGCACAGCATACAGCAAAATGTATAAACGAGCAAATTGAGCAAATTGTGAAAAAAATGTGAAATTGCACAAATTTGCAAGAGTAAGAGAGAAAGAGAGACATAGAGACAGAGAGAGAAAGAGAGAGAGAGAGACTAAGGGAAAGTAGCAAATAAGCAACGAAAAAAAAAATGACAAATGAAAATGGCGAAAAATGCTGAGAAAATTGTACAAAAAAAAATGTGAAAAATTCTGCAAAAATTTGTATAAAAAAATTTAAGAGAAAATTTAAATTTTGCAAATAAAAAGAAAATAAAAATGAAAAAATTGTTGCTGCAGTTGTTGCTCATGTTTGTTATTGTTGCTTGAGCTACATAATAATAGACCATAAAGTTTTTTTTTTTTTTCGGTCCCGCGATAATTTAAATATAATAAAAGTTTGTGTTTTTTTTTTTTTTTTTTAGCACTTGGTCGACTAGGCGGCAGTAGTGCGGTGGTAGGGGGAGGGGAGGGGGGTGGGGAAAGGCAGACGTCGCCTAACTTTCTTTTGCCATGTTTTGGGTTAAAAAGTATATTTGCCAAGTAGGAAAAGTTAACACGACGATGACGACGACGGCGGCGACGGCGGCTGGTGAAACTTTTGTTTGGCGACTTTTGCGCCGAGTTTTCGCTCGATTTTTCTTTCTGTTTTACACTTGGCTTTATTATTATTGCTTTGACTGCTGTTTTGCCAAGGAGTTTAGAGACGTCCTTGAAAACTGTAAAAGTGGCCGTCGCTGCTGTCTTCATCGTCATCGTCATCGTCAACGTTGCCGCAAACAACTTAGTGTCAAAATCGGTTCAGGTGCCAAAGTAAAAGTAACAAAAAATATAAAAAAAAACGAAAGTTTTAACTTTGGCAACTTTTAGTTGGAACAAGTTAATATATGTATATAGTTATAGTTATAGTTATCGATATATATATTTTTTTTTGTTTTTTTTTTTTTTTATATATATTTTTTTTTATACTAATTTTACTCAAAATTTGTTGCAACAATCAACGAACCTGAGCCTACGTACCCGATCGCTGGTGCTTAACTGTGATTCCATCGCATTTATATCAGATTTTAAGCGCATCATTTGCGATTCAACGCGTGCATTTTCACGTTGCAATTCAGAAATTTCAGCTTCCAATGTATTTAAATCATCGCTGCCAGCGCCAGCAGCAACAACATTAACATTATTATTAACATTGTTGTTGTTGTTGTTGTTGTTATTGTTATTATTGTTATTGTTGTTGTTATTGTTGTTGTTGTTGTTATTATTATTATTATTGGCGCTTGATGATTTATCGCTGTTAACGCCAAGACTGCTGCTACTATTGCCAGGCGGCAATGGTAAACCAGCGCCAACATTGACGCCAACGCCGACGCCGACGCCGACGCCGAGGCCAGCGCCAACGCCAACACCGCTCATAACAATGTCTAAGCTGCTGCCACCTGTATATAGTGTAAGAAAGAGATAGATAGTGTAGAAGAAAATAGAAGGAGAAAAAAAAAATATTGTTATTATAAAAAAAAATTTTTATTTAATTTTATTTTTATTTTTTTTTGTTTTTTGTTTTTGGGAATTTATCGCAAATATCTGTTTTTTTTTTTATAATTTTTATTTTTATTTCTATTTTTTTGTTTCATTTTTCTTAGTTTCTCTTTGATATTTTTTATATTTTATTTTTAAATATATATTTATATTTTTTTTTTGGAAGCAATTAGAAGAAATGCTTGAGAAAAAAAAGCTCTCCACGGTTGTCAATGTGCGCGTGTGCTAGCAACTCAATAAGAGCTTTGTGTGTGTGAGAGAGAGACAGACAGATAGAGAGAAGTGAAATGTGAAGTGATCTCTGATGTGTATATGTCTCTGTGTGTGTGTGTGTGAGTGAGATAGCAATTAGCACAGCTTACCTTTTTATTTTGATCGGTTTTTGTTTTATTTTGATTAAAAATCATTTTTGCTTGTTGTTGTTGTTGTTGTTGTGTAACTTGTTGAATGTTGTTCTTGTTGTTCTTGTCTTTCGATATTTATTTCTTTTCGGTATTTTTTTTTTTTACAAACTATTTTTTTTTTATTATTTTTTTTTTTGTTTATTTATTTATATACAATTTTTGCTGTGTTCTATTTTTTGCAGTATTTTTATACTATTTAGTATTTTTTTTTTTTTTGTATTTTTTCTTTTGGTATTTTTTTTAATTATCTTTTTTTTTTTGGTATTTTTCTTTCATTTATATACAATAGACGTCAACTAATTTTGCAGTATTTTTTTTTTATACCATTTAGTATTTTTTCTGGTATTTTTTCAGTATTTTTTCTGGTATTTTTTTCAGTATTTTTTTTTGGTATTTTTTTTTTTTTTTTTAATATTCTTTCTTTGCCTATTTACAGCAGATACTCAGCACCGATACAAAACGTCGCGTAATCTAAAAGAAAACAACGCCAACGAAAAAACCATGAAACGAAATGAAAAAAATGTAGAAGGAAAAAATAGAATTAAAACTAGCGCCAACAAATTTAATTGCAAAAAACACACAGACACACACACACACACAGAGAGAGAGAGAAAATAGAGATGTGTGTGTGTGTGTGTGTGTGTGAGAATGAATAGTTATCGATTTGTTATCGTGCGTCGAATTCATGTTATGTACCGGGTGGTAATGCGGCATTTTCTCGTTGTTCTTTTTGTCGTCTGTCGTAAGGTAACCAAATGCGGTATTTTTTTTTTAGTATTTTGTATACGCAAGGCTTCCATTTTCTAGTATTTATATATATATATATTATCTCTTTTTTTTTTTTTTTTTTTGTAAGGATTTTCCGACAAAAGAAAATGAATGGAAAACCGAAATGAAGAACGAGAACAAAAAAAAAAAAAACAAAGAAATAAATGCTAAAAAAAAAATAAATAAAAATTAAAAACAAAAATGAAATTCAAGTATTTTATTTTATTTGTTTTTTTTTTTCTTTATATAAATTTTTTTTTTTTTTTTTTCTTGTTAGACGTTAGCACACACGCACACAAAATTCCAACCGAAAATGTACAATACGAGAGAGAGAAAGAGAGCGCAAAGAGAGAGCAAGAGCAACAAAAAAAAAAAACTTTCTTCTTTTAATTTTAATTTTTTTTTTTTTTTTGTTTTGTTTTGTTTTGTAAATGTTGCAAACTTAATGACAATGTTATGATGCCTTCAAATATTTTATTTTATTTTACTTTTACTTTTTTTTTTTTTTCATGTAGGGCATTATAACAGTTCGCCCAGTTCATAACAGAAAACGCGCAAGTGGGAAGAGGTTAGGGTTGCCTAGGGCATTTTTTTTTTTTGGAGAGATCTCCTTGAGAGATCCTTTTAGCAAGACTTACCTGTATATCCTTTGGGATAGACCATGGTAACTTCATCGAATTTTGGTTTCTTAATGCCTTGACTGCCGACTGTAGTGCAGGCTGTAGAGAGATGGAGAGAGAGAGAGAGAGAGATAGGTAGGATGTGTGGAGAGAGGTAGAAGAAGAGAGAGAAAGAGCAGAGAGATAGAGAGCAAGACAGAGAGAGAATGAGAAAGAATGAAGTTAGTATTAAAAGAGTTTAAGAAATCAAAGATATTTAAATAGTACTATCGATAGTAAACGATAGATTTATCGATAGTTACAATAGTGTTTTATATAGTAACAATTCGTTGCTACTATTACACACGATTTGAGTTAGTGTAAAGTATTATTGATTTAGTAAATATATCGATAAAAAAACACGCAAAATTTTTTATCGATATCATCGATACATTTTTTTTTTCTTTTTTTTTTTTATTGCCATTGTTTTTGTTGATTATAATTATAAATTTGTTTAATGCATATATTTATATTAAAAAAAAAAAAACAAATTACTGTTATCGATAGCATCGATAACTTTTAGTAGTATTCAATACAATTTATGTTGTTTACTATCAATATTGTTACTTTTTCCGCCAATAGATCGATAAACATTTTATTTGAATTCTTCTTGATCGTTAGAAGCAGCATCAATGTTATCGATAATATCGATATTTTTTGTATTTTTTTTTTGTTTGTTGATAATAATAATAAATTTCATATTTTTGAATTCGATTTCCGCCATTTGATTGATAACCGATAAATCGATTTCAATTTATATCGATATTTACATCAGTCCTGATACTCACCATCGAATTTCATAGCGGTAGCAGCTGCTACAGCTGCCTTATGCTGTTCCACAGTGCCTCCGGCCTCAAGTACACGCATCTTATTGCGATTGGCAATTGGACAACCGGATGCACTAATAACGATAATAACAAATACAAACGCAAATGAAATTAGATAAGTTATCGAAGATATGAAACGATAAACGATAGGAGAGAGATGTAGAATATATACCTTCTGTGTGATAAAAATTTGCCAGTTGAATGTCCAGAACCATCGCAACCAGGAATCGGGCAACGTAATGGCTCCGAATCTTGTCCATCACGTGGCTTACTCTTTGGTTTATTGGCTCGCGGACAGCCGGAAAGACTGCGATGTGATGAATAATTGCCAGTAACATGACCAGAACCATCACAACCTGGTGTCGGGCATTTCAGTTCCTGTGAATGTGATTGCAGATGATTGCGATCCGAACGTGAACAACCCGTCAAACTGTACACAGAGAATGGGGGGAAAGATAATATACAGATTGTGATTAGTATACTTCACGTAAAGTTGCAGGTAACAGCGCTTGCTAAACATTAGGAGCGAGAATTTTTAACTTAAAAGACAAAAAAAATACTAAAATAATACCAACAAAATTCTAAAAACAAATCAAGGAAATGTAATAAAAAAAAAAAAAAATTCTAAAAACAAATTCCAAAAAAAAATACTAAATACTAGCAAAATAATAAAATATACTAAAAAAAAATACGTAAGCAAAAAAAATATATACCAAAATAATACCAACAAAATTCTAAAAACAAATCAAGGAAATGTAAAATAAAAAAAATAAAAAATTCTAAAAACAAATTCCAAAAAAAATACTAAATACTAGCAAAATAATAAAATATACTAAAACAAAATTACGTAAGCAAAATATATTAAAATAAAATACTGAAAAAAAATGCTAAAAAAAAATTGAAGCTGCAAGCTGCAAGGGAAAATATGAAACTTGTCTCTTAAGACTATTTTTAAAATTTTATTAAATTTACTTTAAGTGCAAGGGAAAAATCCTTGAATCAAAGTTTAGTTCATAGTGCAGGAGTAGGATATGTAGCACGGGACAGTTGTGTTGTCTCTGAGCTGGGAAAGTTTTATGAGCGCATTGCGTACGCTTCGCCTTAATCATAAATATTAAAGTAAACTCATACGTTGCTTGCACAGTGTTGCGAAAATATAAAAATTTCAAACAATTTTGAAAAAATTAGAAAATTTTATAATTTTACAAATTTTACAAATTTTTTTTTTTTTTAATTAAAAATATTTGAAAACAAAATTTAATTTAAAAATTTTGAAAAACAAGAAATTTTGTGACACTGTGGCGGCACGTGCCGGACACTCGACAATGTCGTTCAGTGAGTGAGTGATGAGTCACAGTAGCAGACAGCAGGCAAGCTGCTGGACAAGGTGTCAGAGTTATAATAATTGCATATTTCATTAGGCAAAAGGTATAAAGAATGAAAATTCTTCTCCATGCAAAACTGTGAGGCATATTAATAATTATGATGATACTGATGATGATGATGATGATGATGATAATGATGATGATGATGATGTTTAAGGATGCATGCATGAAACTTACCCATCTTTGGTTTTATCATGTTGCGGTATATGTTGCGGCGGTGGCATAGAATAGCAGGTGGCCGGACTGGGAGAATAGCCGCCGGAAACAGGTGTCGGATAACCGCCAGGACCAACAGCTGTGGCATATGGATTGCTACATTGATAAGCCGCTGGCCCATAGCCATGATAACCCGCTGGCGGATAGTCCGATTGGACAACCATGCCATAACCAGGATGTGGTGAATATCCTATAAAAATTTATTTTTATCAAAAGAAATTATGAAAAAAAAAAAAAATAAATAAAATAAAATATGTCTGCGTGATATACTTACCACTGGGATCCCGATAGGTTTCAATATAGTGTGAACCACCGCTATCTGGCGTCGATTCACGACTATAGGGACGCGGTCCACTAATGTGTCCTACAAGACCAAAGCCAAGTGGACGCGGTGGTCCACTGAAATCGACAGGTTCCATTTGTGGTGAGCGTGGCGGTCCGTTTGGACCAATTGAACCGGGGGCAGCGCTACCAAAACCCTGGCCGTGTCCTACAACAAGTCCGTCCGCACCGTACTGTGGACTCGTGATGATGCTATAAAAAAAAGATTAAAACAACATTTTGAACATTACAAATTTTGATATATAAATTTTTTTTTTTTTTTTTGCATTCTTTTCATATTATAACTAGAAATTTCCTAATGGGAAACTTTGTTCATGCTAAGCTATATTTTTTTTTTACAAGTTTCGGGCAACTTAGTAATCGAGATTCTCAATTTACTTGAACTGTAAATTTTAATTATTTGATTTCATGGTTTCATACATTGAATTCCAAGTGTTCCTGCATTTGAATTTTTCTTAAGTGATAGAAATAATAATTACCAAAATAATACTAGAAAAGTACCAATAATATGCTGAAAGAATACTAATTAAAATATGAAAAATACTAAAAAAAAAATGCATTTTCAAAATATGCTGAAATGAAAATTCTTCAAGTAAAAAATACCAAATAAATATCGTCAGTATTTATGCTATAAATATACCAAAAGTTTATATTTTAGCTCAAAAAAAAAAAATTCCTTCACATATTTATTTTATATTATAAATTTCCAAGCTGTCGAATACCTTAGAAAAAACCCTAGCAAAATGAAATAAAATACCAAAAAAAAAATACTAAAAATACCTAATGCCTCCAAAAAAAAAAGAAATGAAAACTGTTTGCCTAACAAGCTTTGTGTTTGGTTGCTGGGCGGATGTAGAGGTTTTTCTTTTTTTTTTTTTAGGTACAGTGCTAGGAAGAGTATTTTTTTTTTTGTTAGGAGCAACGGGGGGAAAAACGTGACGGAGAGAGAAGGAATGATGGTTTGTACATAGATCTCACCTGTGCGGCAAACGTGTTACGCTTAAATCCAATGTCTGTCCCTGCGGACTGGGAACCTGTGGGCTGGCAATATTTGGGCTGGCACCTGGCTGTGGGCTGCCGTTGCCCATGCGTTGATTATATTGATTATGCGATGCTGGTGAATTGAAACCGTGTGGGCTTGATGACGTCACTGATGTGGCGCCAGATAGATCAACAGCTGGCGCTGCCACGCCTACATTGGGCGTTGGTGAACTGCTTTGTTTGCTATGTTGCTGCTGTTGTTGTTGTTGTTGTTGTTGCTGCTGTTGCTGCTGTTGTTGTTGCTGCTGTTGTTGCTGATGATGT
>JBAMBR010004238.1:20000-60000 GCA_037044475.1 Zaprionus obscuricornis | reverse complement strand
TCAGCTGTGTTTTTTGGTTGTACGATTATGTCTATGTTTCTGTTGTTGTTGTTGTTGTTTTTTTTGATTGTTGTACCTGCGATGATGCGAATATAATCCTGTGACATGTCCTTGGCCCATGCAATTTGGCGTTGGGCATTTGGCGCCATCTACAAAATAATTTAAATAAATAAAAAAAAAAACAACAGTAGAAAAATAAAATTACGACAAATTAAATGTTAAAAAAAAATTAAAAAAAAAAAATAGAAACTAATACACACACAATATGTGTGTGAGAGAGTGAGTGAGAGAGAGAGAGCAAAAGCAACAGCAGCAGCAGCAGCAGCAGTTGCTGTCGTATGTTTCAAGCATTTTCTAATTAATTATGCGAATGCGTCAAGTAAAATTTTTGTGAAAAACGGGAACGACAACTTGACAGTCAGAACAACCCCAACCCCAACCCCCCATACAATTCTCTGCTGCTTCTCTACAATACACAAAAAGAAAGTGTATTAAAAAAATACAAGAGAAACACATGATATTTACAGCTGACACAGAAGGCAGCAACATACACGGCAGCAACATACGGCGACGGCGACGTCGACGGCAACAACAACAATGCGCAACGAATTCTTTTTGCCTAAATAATTAATTAGAATTTGATGGAAAACAGCTTTGCATTATTTACTTTAAAAAGCAGCCAATACACACACACACACACACACGCACACACACACACACACACGTGCTAGCTGCGACGGCAACAGCAGCAGCAGTAAAAAAAAAAAAAAAAAGTCGACAGTCAAAAATCAAGGCAAACGCACGTCTAAACTTTGTACTGCTGCTATCTCTAAGCATAAATTCTCAAAAGATAACATAAAGAGAGAGCGACACACACACACACACACAGATACAGCAACATATACTTATAGACAACAACAACCCTTTGCTAGTCTTTCTCTTCCCCTGCCCCACAAAACGAATTTAATGAAATATTTTTCCCAAATATTTTAGCATATTTTCTTAGCTAGACAACAAGTGTGTGTGTGTGTGTTGTGTGTGTTGTGTGTGTGTGTGTTGTGTGTGTCTATTACGTGGCCGTTCAAAATGTCAAATTGCAAGCTGAAAGTGAGGCAGCAAACGCGTCTAATTAGAATTTAATTAAAATAAAAGCAACGCAAGGCTGCAGTTGTCTAGTTGCCTGCACTATCTGCTCTGCCTCAACGCCCACTATGACTACCTACTACTACTACTACTACTACTAAGCCTAATAAGCCACATTAGCTAAAGGCAACAGCACAAGGCTAATGACTTATTATGCCACTGAGCTTCAAGCTTCAAGCTCGCAGCTCGCAATTTTCTTTCATTTTTTTTTTGTCTACAATGAAAACTATTTAAAAAGTCATTCAAATTATATGAATACCATATAGTCTCTCTCTAAGTGTGTGTTTATGTGTGTGTGTGTGTGTGTGTGTGTGCTTAAAGGCAACTTCAAGTTTTTAGCTGTTGTTGTTATTATTCAGAGTGCGAGCAAGGCAGCAGGCAGCAGGCAGCAGTCGGCAGGCGGCGGCATAGCTCAAAAAGTTGAAGAGCTCAGCACAGCATATTAATGCGCCATACACATACACACACACAACACACACACACAACACACACAACACACACAACACACACACACACACACACAAACATAATGACAAAATAAATATGCAAAAGTGGTTCACAACAAAAACGTGCTCATCATATCTCTACCCTTTTGCAGCCATCGCCCCCGCCTCTGCAATCGCCTCCGCCTCCGCCTCCGCCTCCATTCTCACATCCCCACACCATACTCTTATCATTTGCCTTTACTAATCATTGTCTGACAACATGGTTCAATTTTATAAATTGTACACAATGCGCTGAAAATTAGTGAAAAAAGGCCAAAAAAACCAAAAAGAGACACTCAAAACTATAAGTGTATCTTACCTCTCTCTCTCTCTGTCTCTCTCTCTATCTATCTCTGTCTTTTTCTATGTCTGTCTCTTTCAGTCTGTCTGTGTCTATGTCTATGTCTCTGTGTGTGTGTGTCTGTTTATAAGTGTCTAAGGATTTTCCTATGCCTGCTAGAGATGCGCAATAAAAAATCGAAAAATTTTATTTAGTAAAAATTAAAAAAAAACAAAAAATTTTCTTTGATATATATATATTTTATATACACTTGAGTCTCGATAATTCGAAATGCCACGGGGGGATCATATTTTTTTTTTACGAATTATGAAGTATTTCGATTTACAGTTGAGTCTCGATAATTCGAAATGCCACGGGGGGATCATATTTTTTTTTTACGAATTATGAAGTATTTCGAATTATTTTCAAATAATTTATTAAATTTCTTTTCAAGGAACAGAAATGTTTACGAATTATTGAGAATTTCAAATTAACGGAATACGAATTATCGCGACTGTATATTATATATATATATATATTTTTTTTTTAATATTTTATATAATAAATAAAATATTATTTGTTATATAATTATTTATTTTATATAAATTTGAATTTTTCTGCATATCATGTTTTTTTTTTTTATTATTATTTTTATTTTGTATTATTTTCTTGTATTAATTTGTAAATTTTCAAACATTGGAATTTAACACTTGAATTCAATAAATTTATTTATTAATATATTTTTTTTTTTTTTAAATATTTTTATTTATTTTTTTTGAATAGCAACACTTTGTGAAGTTTAATTTTTAAACTTAAATTTTAAAAATTCGAATTGAAATTATAAATTTTTTTTTTAATTTATATTTATTTTATTTTCAAATTTCAAAATATTTTTTTTTTTATTAATTATTTTTATTTGTATAAAATTTAAGAGAAATGAATTTTTAAAATTTGTATTGAAGTTAGAATTCAAATTTATTTATTTTATTTTTTCTTTTTTTAATTGTTTTATTGTAAATAAAATTTTTTTTTTTTAATTTTTCAAAATTCAAATTTATTTATTTTATTTTTTTTTTTTAATTGTTTTATTGTAAATAAAATTTTTCTTTTTTTAATTTTCGCACTTTTGAAAGATTTTTGTTGTAGTTTACAGACATAAATTTGTGAAAATTATATTTTTGAAATAATTTGCATTAAATTTAAGTAATTTTCCTTTTTTTTTTTAAAGTTAAGTTTAATATTATATTATTATAAACATTAAAATAACACTAAATTTATATTATAAAAAATGAGTGATGCTTAGTGTTTTTTTTTTTTTTTTTTTTAAATTTAATTTGAAGAATTAAATTTTTAATTTTTTAATTTTTTTAAATTTCTATATAAATTTGTGAATTTTTGAATAAAAGAAATAAAAAAAAAATTTTTTTTTGTAAATTTGTAATATTAAAAAATATATTAAAAATATTTTATTTATAATATATATATAAATATATTAATAAAATATTAGTTATAATATTAATACTTAACATTTAAATATTAATATAAATTTTTAATATTAAATATATATATTTTTTTTTAATATTTATAAAATTATAAATTTAAAATTTTATAAAAATAATTTGGAAATTTGCAAAAAAATAAATTGAAAATGGGACGGCACAAAGTTTGTCATTTGTCACATCTCTAGAAATTTAGAAGTAAGTCTTTCTCTCTATGTGTGTGTATGTGTGTGTGTATGTGTGTGTGTGTGTGTGTGTGTGTGTGTTAGCTTGTAGTTATTTTCATAAAGGGGTTTTTACAAGCCATTAGTTGTTACCCCGCCCTTTGCCTCTTTGTTGATATTTGCCAGCCGCCTATGTCTTTCCCGCATGCTCCTCCCCCAGCACACACACACACACACACACACACATATATGACATAGACAACATTTTATAAGGACAAAATCGCTTAATGTGTCTCACTTTTGAGTTATGATAAAAAGAAGAAGACTTTTTGGCTGAAAGTGACAGTGTATATGCGAGGGAAAGAAGGTTAGGTAAGGGAAAGGGGCAGGCGGGTTGATTGGTTGGTTGATAAAGGCAACTCTTGACTCAATGTGCAAATAATAATAATAATAATAATAATAATAATAATAATAATAATAATAATAATAATAATAATAATAATAATAATAATAATAATAATAATAATAATAATAATAATAATAATAATAATAATAATAATAATAATAATACGAATATTTCGTGTAATAATTTTAGGCATAAAAAATGATGCTAGAATTTTGTAGAGTTGTTTAAACATTTGTTCAACACTCTTAGATATAGAAAATTGTTGTTGTTGTAGTTGTAGCTGTGTGTGTGTGTTAATGTTGTGTTTTGATAAATTGCCTTGCACTTTAGTTTTTACTCATCTCATTTTTCTCTCTCTCTCTCTCACGCTCACACAGACACAGTCACTCTCTCTCTCTCTCTCTTGCCTAAATGCAGCTAATAATTTTTTTTTTTTTTGGTTTTTTGCACTAGCCTAAAAAAAAAAAAATACAAATTTGTATTGCCAATAGTTTTGATTATTATTTTTTTTTGGTTGTTAAAACTCAATGCAACAAGAAGTTTCGCACATGCAACGCGCGACCAGCCGATTGTTAAGTGGACACAAAAATGACGCAAAAAATAGAATGTTGAATCTTTCATTTATTTGTTGACACCTATAAAAAAAAATAGGAAATTCAAGTGGCAACCGTATACCGCATGCCACACACACACACACACACACACATACATACACTCATATACACGCTTACACGCAGCAAAAAAAAATATTTACAGCAGCAGCGTTTTGCCAGTTGAACCACAAGTATTTTTTTTTCTCTAGTTTTTTTTTTTTTTTTTTTTTTTAGCTGTCGTTAGTTTTTTTTTTTTTGTCATTTTCATTTTTGTTAGTTAATTATTTTTTTTTTAGTATTTTTTCAGTATTTTTTTTTTCAGTATTTTTTTTTAGTATTTTTTTTTAGTATTTTTTTTTTTAGTATTTTTGTTTTTTGTTTTGTTTTCTAGTTAACAACAACGACAACAACTTACCGCGATGCTGACTGCTTGGCGAATAGCTA
The DNA here is from genome assembly GCA_037044475.1 of Zaprionus obscuricornis. Lineage (NCBI taxonomy): Eukaryota > Metazoa > Arthropoda > Insecta > Diptera > Drosophilidae > Zaprionus > Zaprionus obscuricornis. The sequence continues at coordinate 54,986 of JBAMBR010004238.1, read as the reverse complement.
GGCGCTGGTCTTGTTGCTGCTGCTGCTGCTGCTACTGTAGCTGTTGCTGCGGCTGCTGCTGCTGCTGCTGATGTTGGTACTGTAATTGTTGGAGATACAACTGCTGCTGCTGCTGTTGTTGATGATGCTGCTGCTGCTGCTGCTGCTGCCGCTGTTGCTGCTACTGTTGCAGTGGCTGCTGTTGCTGCTGTTGTTGGTATTGAAATTGTTGGCGGTGTTGCCACCAACGGTGGCACACCAACAACACCTTCACGTGCAATATCTTGCATTACTGATGCAGCACGACTCCCAATGCCAGCTGGCTGCAATATTGTATATTGTTTAGCATCTAATGCATCCTTAGTGGGCGTGGCAATGCCCTTAATACACTTATCAGCTGGCAAATCAAAGCCATGTTGCTGCTGCTGTTGACTAGCAGCAGCTGCTGCTGCATAGCCATAATATGCTTCAGCAGCATTATAAGCGCTTGTCGTATACTGTGCATAGGCTTGAGCTTGAGCTTGTGCTTGTGCTTGAGCCTGTGCTTGTGCTTGTGCTTGTGCATGCGCTTGTGCTTGAGCTTGAGCTTGAGCTTGTGCTTGAGCATGCGCTGCATGTGCTGCATGTGCAGCGGCAGCGGCCAATTGGCCATTGCGCTTAATAATATCAATTGGTGGCTTAAATGCCGATGTTGCTGCCTGTGCATAGGCAGCAGCAGCGGCGGCAGCAGCTTGTGCCGTTTCCAGATTTGTTTCCTTTCCATATCGTTGACCATAGCCGTGACCATGCCCATGCCCGTGTCCATGCCCGTGTCCATGTCCATGTCCATGATTATGCGCATTCAGGCGCGCTTGATCGTTCTCCTTTTGTCTGTGGAAACGTATTAGAGTTTCGTGTGTAAGTTTTTGTTGTTGTTCTTGTTGTTGTGTAAATTGTTGTTGTGTATGTTGCTGTGGTGCAATATGTTGTTGTGGTGCAATATGTTGTTGTGGTGCAATATGTTGTTGTCGTGTTGATTGTTGTAGTGTATGTTGCTGTTGTCCAAGTTGTTGTTGTCCAAGTTGCTGTTGTGTCTGTTGTTGCTGTTGTGACTGTTGCTGTTGTGACTGTTGCTGTTCTGCATGTTGCTGTTGTGTCTGTTGTCGTTGTAAATGTTGTTGTTGTTGCTGTTGCTGTTGTGTCTGTTGCTGTTGTGTATGTTGCTATTGTGTATGTTGCTGTTGTGTATGTTGTCGTTGTAAATGTTGCTGTTGTGGCTATTGCTGTTGTGACTGTTGCTGTTGTGTATGTTGCTGTTGTGTATGTTGTCGTTGTAAATGTTTCTATTGTGACTGTTGCTGTTGTGGCTGTTGCTGTTGTGTCTGTTTCTATTGTGACTGTTGCTGTTGTGACTGTTGCTGTTGTGACTGTTGCTGTTGTGTATGTTGCTGTTGTGTATGTTGTCGTTGTAAATGTTTCTATTGTGACTGTTGCTGTTGTGGCTGTTGCTGTTGTTGTTGTGCAAGTTGTTCTTCCTGCTGTTGTTGTTCTAAGTCTTGAGTTTCATGTTGTTCTTGTTGTTGTTGCTGTTGTGTTTCTTCTTGTTCTTGTCGTTGTTGCTGTTGTGCATCGTTTTGTTCTTGTCGTTGTTGCTGTTGTGTTTCCTGCATTTGTTGTTGCATCAATTGCTGTGGTGTCAGTCTGCGTTTTTGTTGTTGTTGTTGTTCTTGTTGTTGCTGTTTTTGTATGAATTGTTGTTGTCTATGTTGCTATTGCTGTTGCTGTTCTTGTACTTGTTATTGCTTTTCATTGTGTTGTTGTTGTTGTTGTTGCTGTTCTTGTTCTTGTTCTTTTTTGTTTTCTTGTTCTTGATTTTTTTCATACTTTTGCTTCTCCTCGAAGAGATTTTGAAATGGCGGCGGATTCTCATCCTCCTGCTCTTGCAGACGATATAAATTAGTGCGTGCATCGGGCCAACTGCCAGAGAGACTCTTGAGAGCTGCTTGTGTTTCACGTATTAATGCTTCATCATCTTGTTCGGCAGCATCTTGTTGTTGTAGCTGCTGTTGTTGCTGTTGTTGCACGGCAGCAATCATAGCCGTTGTTGTTGGTGTTGTTGTTGTTATAGGCGGCGTAGTATCGTTGCTATTGCTGCAAATTGTATTTGCTGCTGGTGTTGCAACTATTGTTGTTGCAGCTGCTGCTGCTGCTGCTGTTGCTGCTGTTGCTGCTGGTGTTGTCGTTGTCTTTGGCAGCAGACTGAGACCCAATTGTCGCTTCTTTTGTGGCAATGTGTTGTTGTTGTTGATGTTGCTTGTATTATTATTATTATTGTTGTTGTTGTTGTTGTTGTTGTTGTTGTTGCTCATAGTATTGTTGTTGTTGTTGGTTGACAGCAATTCATCATCGCGACTGCAGCGTTTGCGTCTTTTGATCGATGTCTCATGTTCATTATTATTATTATTATTATTATTATTATTATTGTTGTTGTTGTTGTTGTTGCTATTATTATTATTATTATTGTTATTAATGCTGTTGACGCTATGTGTGCTACTATTGCTATTGCTGTTGCCACTGTTGCCGCTTTCAACCAACGTTGTTTCCTTGCTCAACGGTCGCTTCGATAACGCCATGTTTACTTTTTCCTTTTTTGCCTTTTTTCCTCTTTTTTTTTTCTTTCTTTTCGCCTTTACAACAAATTATTAAAAATTTTTTTATTTATTTCTTTTTTTTTTTAATATTTTTTTTTTTTTGTTAATTTCTTGTTGTGAATAAAAAAAAATTTTGTTTTGTTATTATGACAGTCAGCAACTGTCAAAAAATTTTTTTCTTGCTTGTTAGTAGAAAAAAAAAAACACACACAAAATTATCAAAAACGGAAAAGTTTACTTAGATCTATGTATTAATTGTGGAATTGACGTTTTAAGGTGGGGGTGGCGGGGTTTTGGGGCGTCGGATGGGAGTGGCAGGTATATAGGCATGCAATATTATAGTTAAATAATTGCTATGACAAAAAGAACACAAACAAATTTTGCAGCTCAATTTCATCAGCCTCAGACTAAGAATATTTTTTGCTGGCGCTCAAAAGTATGCTACATTTTTTATGGCACTCCTAAAACTGACGAAAAATTGTTGATTTTATTTTTTTTTTTTTTTTATAAATATCAAAATAGCAATGAAAAATTAAATAAAAATTATTGTAAGAAAAAAAAAAAGAAATTATTAAAAATAATTAAATTTTCTTCTCTTTTTTTTTATTATTTTGATATAAATAATTGAAAATTTTTGCTTCTTGCTGTCTTTATGCAAACTTCTCGTTATGTACTTCAACTAAAATGAAGTAGTAAAAATCACTGCACTTTGTTTATGCAAGTCTAAAATTTTCGAAAATTTTGCAAAATATTTTTGTTAATTTTTAATAATTTTTTTTTTAAATATTTTCTATCAATTTTTAAAAATGAATAGTTTGTTTTTTCTATATTTATAATTAATTAATTTATTATTTATTAAGTTTGTTATATTTTTATTTAAATGTTAATATTTTTGATTTTGAATTTCAATTTTAATTAATAATTTCTATAAATTTTTTCACGGTCTGTAAATATGAAATTTATTATAAAATTATTATTGTTTATGCAAGTCTAAAATTTTCGAAAATTTTGCAAAATATTTTTGTTAATTTTTAATAATTTTTTTTTAATATTTTCTATTAATTTTTAAAAATGAATAGTTTGTTTTTTTTTTCAATATTTTTAATTAATTTTTATTAAGTTTCTTATATTTTTATTTAAATGTTAATATTTTTAATTTTGAATTTCAATTTTAATTAATAATTTCTATACATTTTTTCACTGTCTGTAAATATGAAATTTATTATAAAATAATCTTTTGCATTCTTTCATTTTTAAAACTTTTGAAAATAGTTAAAAATGATTTAGTAAATATTTAAAAATTTTTGCAAACTATCAAAAAATTTTTGAAAAAAACTTGAAAATCAAAAATATAGAAAATAAATTTGAAAACTTATTGAAAGTATCAGTTGTTCAGTTATTTTTAATTTTTATATTGCCTTCCCCAATAAAAAAGAAAGTGTAAAAAAACAGGACATGAAAATGTTGTGAAAGTCATAAGCTGAAAACTTTCTAGACATTTGAAATTTATTTTTAGTATTTATTGTATCTGCACTTTAAAAAAAGAAAAAAGAAAATGAAAATAAATATAAACACGCCTGAAAAAAAACTGATCAAAATATTTGTTTTTTTTTTTTTTTTTACAAATTTTGAGTAAAGAAATTTTGTAAATAAATTTTTCAATGTGATTTTCTTTCTTGTTGCATTGAATTTCTATTTTGTTTTTATTTGAATTTTTTTTTGTTTTTCTTTTTTTTTTTTGCCTTTTCAAAGATTTAACAACTATTTTTTTTTTTATTTTATTTTATTTTAAAACTACTTTTCGCTTAGCTTTGTGTGGAAAATATTTTTATATGAAATATATAGACGAGATTATATAGACATATATATATATTGAGATATATAATTGTATATTGAAGGTTCATTCTGGGTCTGAGTCAAGAGTTTGTGATTTGTGTTCAAGAAGTTTTTAATTTCAAATTTTCTTTTTTTTTTTTTTTTTTTTTATTAATTTTAATTGTTAGTTTAGAGATTTAGATGGAGAAAATTGAACTTTACCTATTTGAGAATTGCGGAGATTTTTGATTTTTCGTTTCGATTTTTTAGCGAGAATTTTCACTTTCAATTTTTCTTTTCTTTTCTTTCTTTTTTTTGTCTATTTTCTTGCTTTTTTTTGTTGTTTATTGTGTGTTGTTGTTGTTGTTGTTGTTGATTATTGCTTGCAGCTGTTGTTGCTGCTGTTGCGAATCTTGCAACATGCTGCACTTAACACGCACACACACATATATACACACAAATACACATACACAAATTGAGACACAGCAAACACTTTGCACCAAAAAAAATTAAAAAATTTTTGACTATAAAAAAAAAAAACGAGAATTTTTTTTTTTTATTTTTATTTTATTGCACACGCGAATTTTTATATTTATATTTATTTTTTTTTTTTTTGCTTTTTATTTGTGTCTTGAATGTTTTTGTTTTTATTTTTATTTTTTCATTTGAGAAACTTTTGTGTGGTACAGCGCGGCGTATACGCAATAACAATTAACGCGCGCACTTTGCATCGACTTTGACTTTGACCAAACACTAAAACAACAACAACATAAACAAGAAGTTGCAAGTCCGCGACAATGACAACGACAAAGACAGCGATGACGATGACGATGATAATGACGATGACGACTACAACGGCGACGACGACTAAGGCGACGACAGCGGCGACGTCGCTTTACAAATTCCTCTTCAAATTGTTCGCTTTATTATTATTGTTGTTCTTGTTGTTGTTGTTGTTGCTGCTGTTTGTTGTTATTGTCTTTTGGTGCCAGGCGTTTAGTTTGCCGGGTATGTGCCGCAATGTTGCAAGGTATGGGAGTAGTAGGATAAGCCTAGGGGAACTAGGCTCTGCGGGTGTACGGGTGTAGGACGTACGGTGTCAGCAGCATCAGCGACGGTAACGACGACGACGACGACGACGACGACGGCGGCGGCAAGTTAAACTTTATTTTAGTTGCCACACGTCGCGTAGTTTTGGCCCAATAATAATAATACAAAAACAAAAAAAAATATACACAAAGTTTGTTTTTAACTTTTTTTTTTTTTTTTAGATGCCGCGTAAAGTTTTTTTTTATGATTTTTTTTTTTATGATTTGTTGCGATTTTCGTTTTTTTTTTTTTTTTATTGTTGTTGTTGATTTTGTTACGTTAGTTTTTGTTGTTTTTTTTTTTGTTAGCTTTGCTTACGTAGCGCGTAAGAATTGCACTAGAAAAAACACTTTTAGCGCCGCAATACTTTTTGGCGGCGTGAAGTCCGGACGTCCAAAAAGCGACTGCTCGATGCGTTTGGGGTAATAAAATTTTACATTGGCTGCGTCGTTGGCCGCTGTCTTTGGCAGCAGCGACGGCAACGTTGGCAGCAACAGCAACGACATCGGCGCCTCAAAAAAACAACGAACAAAACGAACGCATCAAATGCCAACGCGAAGTGTTCCAGCGCCAAGGGTGCAATAAACACAAACACAAACGAACACACACACACACACACACAAAGTAAGAGATAGACAAAGTGAGAGAGAGAGAGAGACGCAATGGGAGCGGAGAAATAAGCGAACGTAACGAAACGAAACGAAACGAAATGAAACGAACGTCAAAGACGTGTCGGCAAAATACACGAAGCACAAAACGTTCTCTGCGCTAGTGTTGCGCTGCTGCTACTGCTGCGCTTGGCGACTGCTACGACTGCTGGCTGCTGCGACGACGACGACGACGACAACGACGACAACGACTACTGCTACAGAAGGAAGCCCGGTAATACGTGCGTCTCTACCTGTTCTAAGTTCGCTGCTAACTGACAGTTTTGCCCAAAGTTCGACAACTTTCGCAACGCAGCAGCAAATGTGAAAATTGCAGCCGAAAAAATTTGATTTCAATACGCGACGCCAGCGACGCTGCTAGCAGTGACGCTAACGCTAACGTTAACGTCATACGCTTGCTTTGCTCTGCGTTTATTTCGGAGTAAACGAAAACGTATCGCAGTCACGAAGCTTTGTCGCTTGTGCTTCGTTTTTTTTTGCCGAAGTTCATTTTCATTCCCCACTTTTGCTGCCTTTGCGCTGTGTTTAGCACAGTTTTTGACGCTGTGGGCAGCCTGGCAGCTGTTATACAAGTTTACTTACAATTTACAGCGCCGGCGCAATTTGTTTGCTGGCAGCGTCAACGTTGACGCTGAGATATATATATATATATATATATATATATAGTTCTATATATATATTTATATATAATAAACGTTTTGTTTGTTTGTCTCCGAAAAATGTGAACGTTTGGTGCTGCTGCTGCTGCTGCTGCTTTGACTCGACGCTGATTTGGGCTTTTATCTCGTGCACGCTAATTGTAAATTCCAGCGCAGCTGCGACGGTAACGGTGACGGCAACGGCAAAGGCAAAGGCAAAGGCAAAGGCAAAAGCAAAGGCGACGGCGATGGTAAAGGCAACGGTAAATGCAAAGGCGACTGAGGCAAAGGCGAAGTCAGCAGCAGTGCAGGCGACTGAGGCATAAAGCAAAGACTTTATCCCAACGCTGCATGTCCGTCCAAAGTTGCGTTAGTCTTGCAATTTCACCAGCTGGATTGACAGATTGCTAGCCAGATTTGTCGATCACACACACACACACACACACACACAAACAAAGTGAAAGAGACTTGGACTCATGCTGAGATTTAGAATCCATGCAAAGTGTTTTCGACTCTTATCAGCTGCTGCTCAGCTGCTGCTGCTGCTACTGCTGCTTCTACTGCTGCTTCTACTGCTGCTGATTTTGCTTTTTTTTGCTCTTAATGCCGCTGCTGTCATCTACAGCAGCGACTGCGACTGCAATTCATTTGTGACGCAGCTAAAGCTTTACTGCCGTCGTCTTGTGACTCAGTGAACAAAGTGCAATATTTTTTTTTTTTTATTTTTTTTTTTTATCTTCTCTTTCACGATCGACTAAGCAAAAATTTACATTACAATTTTTTTTTTTCATGTTCTTGCTGCTGTTTTTTTTTTTATTGTTGTTGTTCTGCAATTTGTGTCTAAAGTGAAACAGTTTTCAATCATTTAAAATGATAACAAAAATAATTATCAAAAAAAAAAAAAACAAAAATTTTTTTCTTCAAGTAAATTCACAGTAATTTATAGCGTATACTTTTTGGAGTAAATATTTACAATATTTTTTTTATTTTTTTTTTTTGTAATTAAATTACAAATTTATAAAAAAAATATTTTTTTTTATTTATATTTATATTTATAATTTTTTTTTATATTTTCGATATTTACATTTATTATAAATATTTTTTTCTTCAATTGTTTATGTAGAAAATCTTATTGTGCCATGGCAAGAATTTTTTTTTTTATTTTTTTTAGATTTAGCTCAGTTTACCTTAGTTTACATATCGCTGACACTGTCATGTAGAGTTATAGGAGAAGATGGTTGTGGGAGTGGAGGTGGAAGTGGAAGTGGAAATGAAGTAGAGCTCGTGGCTGGTACAGAAATTTTAAACATTTCATTGCGTTGTGTTTATAAAAATTATTTTTTACTAGAATTTATTGTGGAAATTTTTTTTTTGATGTTGGAAAGTTAAAGTTTTACCTTTAAACTGTTACCTGTACCTCCCACTAATTGTTCATATGAACTAGTTGCACTTTGAATTCATGCAAATTCAATTTTTTTTTCAAGTGAATTTTCTACAATAATTGAATTGAATTTTTAATTCATAAAACTATAAAAAAAAATTTTTGGTTCATTTGAACTAGTTTCAATTTTAAAGAGTCATGCAACAAAATTTAAAGTATTTATTTATTATTTATGATATTGTACAATTATGTTCAAATGAACTAGCTCAGGCAATTAATGAACTAGTTCAAATATTTCAATTTTACTTTCAATTTTTCTATTTTCCACAAAAAAATTAATTATTTAATTAATTATTTATTAATTTAAAATTTATTAAATGATATTGTACAATTATGTTCAAATGAACTAGCTCAGGCAATTAATGAACTAGTTCAAATATTTCAATTTTGTTTTAAATTTTCCATTTTTCAGGAAAAATATATAACGTTCAATTCATACAACTATTATGAATTTGTTCATATGAACTAGTTCTGAAAAAAAAACTATTATAAACTTTTAAATTTTATAACATTTTTTATTTAAGATTAAAACATATTTTAATGAAATTTTTTAAAAATTTGTTCATATGAACTAATACAGTATTTCTATAAACTGGTTCCAATTTGTAAATTATTTATAATTATGAATAAAAGAATTTTCAAAAATTTTTTGTTAAAATTTTCAATTTAGTTTAATTAAAATTAAAAATCACTTGTTCATTTGAACTAGTTCCAAAGATTTTACAAAATTAATTTAAATTGACAAAATTTTCGTTTGCAGTTTTAGTTTTTTTTTTTTTTTTAGTAAAAAACTTTGTCGCAAAGTTATTTATATGAACTAGTTCCATAACATTGCTGGGTTAATGAGTTGCATGTGAAGAAGTTGCGATTCTTTGTGAACTAGTTAGAAAATCAAGCAATGGTGGAAAGTAAAACGAAAGGTTGGAAAATGTCGAAAAAAATGTGAAACTTGAATTCAACTTCTATAAAATGAGATGCTGCTGCTGATGTTGCTGCTGTTGCTGCTGCTACTTTTATTTTTTATTTTTTTTTTTGATGCTTTGTGCGTTGAGACGTAATTAAAATAATTAAATGTAAAAAAAAAAAAGAAAGTAATCACAAGATTGAAAAGTAATTTACACATGTAAGCAAACACCACGTACAAACACACACACACACACACACACACACAGAGAGAGAGACACACACACACATAGACGTAGACATAGAGAACATACATGTGCAGCTTATACAAATAGAAGGACAAACAAAGCCCGCAGGATATGGCAGGATAAACGTAAAGAGAAGAATGATGTAGCTGATGGAAGATGGAAACAAGGAAGAAGCAAGAAAGAAGCAAGAAGCAAGCAGCAAGAAGAAGAAGAAGAAGTAGAAGAAGAAATAGTAGAAATAAGATAGAAGAAAAATAGATGTTAACAGAAAGTAAATGAGAAGAAGCTCATGGTAGCAAGTAGTAGGCGGCAGCAGCAGGAAGCAAAGGCAGGCGATGGCTTCAAAGGAAGAGGAAGAAAAGAAAAAAAAAAGCAGCAGTAAAATGCAAGAAAATTGCCAAGGCAAATGGAAAAGTCAACATTGACAGCAGCGACTCAGCCGACAACGATGACGATGACGATGACGATGTAGATCAGCAACAGCAGCAAGCAAGCAAGCAGCTTGTGGTAAACAGTTCTGTAACAGTTGGGTAACTGTTGAGTTTTGTGGAGATTAGCAAGAAAAAAACAAAAACGCAAATGATTTTCTCTTATTTCGACGCGGTTGCGTTTTTGCGCTGATGATGAATGAGTCTTTGTGGCAAGACTGTGCTGCAGGGGGGGGGGGAGGGGGTTGAGGGGTGTGAATGTCTTTGCTTGTTGCGGTGTTGTGCTTAAAGGGTTTTCTTTTTGCCAAAACAGAGCGATAAGAGAGAGAGAGAGAGAGAGAGAGAGACAGTAACAGCGCAGCATAGCAAGACAAGAGGCATGTGGCATGTGGCATGTGGCAAAAGGCGTCTCGCTGTCTGGCCAGGCACAAGCAGGCGTAAGCAACATACAGCAAAAATTAAGTGGCAACAAGAGCAAAATCAGCAGCAACAGCAGCAGCAGCAGCAAAGGGTTGAGTTTTGCTGCGCATTGGAGAATATGCCAAGGGCAAGGGACGGAGGGATATGTGGGGGGGGGGGGGTACGTTGGATGTTACGTTGGTCTGTTGTGGCAGTCTAGAGACGCGCAACGCATAGGCAACGAAATGATTGACAGCGCATAATTAAATTAATTGAGTAATCCATGGGCAACACTAAGGGGAAGGTGCAGCGGGGCAGCAGTTGTGGTCTGTGGAATGGGGTAAAAATGAGTTAAATTCCCAGCAGTGCACACACACACACACACATAGAAAATGTGCCGCTGATGCGTGCCGCAAGCAGCGGTTGCTTCATTTTCATTTTAAAAACGTATGAAGGGGCAACCAAAGAGTTTGGAGTAGTCGGAGAGAGGACGGAAGGATGAGACGAAGGGAGGCCAGCGGGTAACTGAAGAAAGAACTGGAAAAACTTCTATAGCGCCATAATGAGAAATAAGTAAAATCAAGAAACTCCAAAAATCTCTAACTGCCACGTAGACCTTATCACCCGCCCCGCCCCCTCAACTCAAGGCTATAGGCGTGGCAGTGTTACAGAAGGACGGAGTGTAATACATTTACTTGTGCGAACGCCATGCAAATGTCGCCGCGTTTCGCATTTTTTGACAGCAAGCAACAGCAGCAACAAGCGCGAGGCAAAGGCTTAAGCTTGTCGGCAGTCCGGGTGATGTCGGGGCTGGGTAAGACGTATGGCGTGTGGAGTGTGGAGTGTGTCGTCTTTGCGGTTTCCTGTTGATGTGAGCCATTGTCTTAGCCGCGGATATCGAGTTGCCTCAAGATGGCAGCCACAGCATCCGTGTGGCAACAACAGCAATAGCAGCAGCAGTTGAAGCTTTCATTGTCTTTCGCTTTTATTTAAATTACTGAAAAAAAAAAAAAACCATTTTTTTTTTTTTTTTTTTTTTTTTTTTTATTTTGTCAAAGGGCTGAGAGCAAAATACACGACAATTCTATAGAGCTCGCACTTCCCGAGCAAGAGAGAGAGAGAGAGAGCGCGGGAGTGGTAGCATAAGACAGTGAATATTGTGGGATTCTATACATCCAAAATTCGTTTTTCTCCCACCACCATCCCCTTGACAAGTGAAAATTGTTTGGGCTCTGCCCGTGGGGCAATTGTTGACGAGTCTATCGTAAATTAAGTAGAGCTTAAAATTGTACAAGCATTTCGCCTTTAAGAGTTAAGTGCTTTTCTCTTTATAGCAAGTGAACTAGCTGCACCTTCCCGTATGCCTCCCTCCCTCTAACTACAACTTAAACCCTTAACCTGCTATTCTGCAATTTTTGGTTTTTTTTTTTTTTTTCATTCTTCGGTTTTCACTGCATGAGAATTGGATTTATTCTTGGATTTTTTTTCATGTTTTCACTGTTATTTTTACAGGGTATCAATTTCACATTGTATGGAAATTGGATTTGGATTTGAATTTAATATCGTAATTTTTCAATGTTTTGCTCTTGTACTGCTTCTATTACCGGGTATTGCTTAAATTTTATAAAAATTGGTTTTATTCCTGGAATTTCTTTAAGTTTTCGCTGCTATTGTGCTATTTTTACAGGGTGTCCCTGCCATTTTATTTGAATTAGAATTGGAAACTGATTTTTTTTCTTGGAATTTCTTTAATTTGTTTGCTATTTTTACAGGGCATCTTTTAGTGTAGCAGCCAAATAGTTCTTAAACTGCTCTCAGTCTTACAAAAGTGCGCAGAAAGAACTTCCAAAGCTTATAGAGTATTTGAACTGCATCCAGGGACCTGGCAAACATGTCTTATACAAGCCGAGGAACTGCGTTAGGATGCATTAGCAGCAAGATATTGCCATATATAGAGAGTTGCAAGAGCTTCGTAATATAGTACCAGGGCTGCAGTGTAAAATCCCGCTAAATTCACTTTTCTTTCGACTTTCTTGCTTTACGCTAATTTTAAAGTTATTCCCAGGATACCTGGGACAGTAACCACAGTAATGAAAGTAAAACCGATCGAGCTACTGTAATATATAGCTGTCATAGAATTTTATTTTTGGATACTTAAGTTTCATATAGAAAGAAAAATTCAATGTCAAAATTTAAATTTCCAAAGAATGTAATATTTAAATATTCGCGTCTGTTAAGGAAAAACCACGCCCCCTTAATGCTTAAACTTCCCTTGTTGAGTTTGCTTAAGTTTTGTGACCACAGCAAAAAGGCAAAAATAAAGGCTAAAATAGCAAAGAGAGAGAGAGAGAGAGAGAGAGAGAGAGCGATAGTGAGAGAGAGAGAGAGAAATAAAATTGTTGTGATTGTTTGGTGTTAATAATAAGGATGCGTGGTCAGGACAACATTGGTCTAGAGCTACCTCAACTCAACGCTGCCTCAGTTTCATCGTCTGCCTCTCTTATGCTTCATGTTTTGCGCGTTTCTTTTGCGACTTCATTCATTCAATGGCAGCCACAACGCACAACGTTTTGTGGTTACATTGAGTTCTTTGCCGTTGCCTTTAGCATCCTTAACACTCACTCCAAGGAACTTATGGCAGCTACGTGAAGTTGTCGCGTCTCAACTCCTTCGACTGTCGCTAGCTAAAAAAAGACTTTTTAATATTCCTTATGCCATTCTCTTAGCGAAGGTCCTTTGGCTTGTGAAAGTTTTTGCCTTGAGTTCTGACTCTTTCGTTGCTTCTGAACGGACTACTAGGACTACTGTACTACGTTAACTGTAGTCAGAGAGAGAGTCTTGACTCTGTAATTACGCGTATAGGATGATGATTAACGCGCACGCAGCAGACATAAAAAACCGTAAGACGTAAGATGCAAAAGCTATACATAGACATTGCTAGTCTGGGGTATCCTGTGCTGCATTGGTGGGGAGGTAGCTTGCAGGAAGGCGTGGCTAGCACTACAGCTGGCACTCACTTTTTGATATTAACTGAAGCAAAGCTAATGAGTCTCCTGTGCTCCATGTGGAAATCTCTTTGCATCTTTGCACAGATTTCTGCAATGCTTTGCAATTATTATTACTTTTTTTTTTTTTTTTTGGCGGCGGGCGAAACTCCAAGACATCCCCTGTATTTCTTCGTCTGCAGCTCTACGAAATTTATGAAATTAGCAAACGCATTTTTATGGAAATGCAAAATAAAAAACACGAAAAAAAAAAAATGAAAGAAGTCGAAAGACTTCCGGTTCGACACACAGTTGCAAATGTATGTAGTGAATATGCAGTGAAATTGGTAAGCGAAAAGTAAGGCATGACAAGCAAACAAAAAATTAAAAAAAAAAAATAAAAAAAAAAAAACTTTCTTTACAGTTCTTTTACGTCTCGCTGTCTCGCTCTTACTTTGCGTCCCACTGGGTTTGCTCTGCCTAAAACCGACCTCCTGCCCCTTGCCGTACTCCTCTTTAACTTCACAGTTTTTCAAGGACAAAAACTTTGTTTGGCTTTTGCAATGCGACGCGTTGTTAAAGCCTTTTGCCCAAAAACTTTGACTGCTTTCCGCTCTCCCCCCCACTGTCTCTCTCTCTCTCTCTGTGTGTATGTCTCTGTCTCTTGTTGTAGCCGTCTCGCCGAATGTTTTAATCAGCCTCAAAGTGTTGAAAGTGTTGTACTAGGCAGCAACAACAACAAAAGTTGCCACACTTTATGTCTGTATGTCTGTGCAACACAATTTTTAATACTCGCACAACACGAGATTTTCGCGAAATTTAGTTCAAGGCCCTGCGTTATAAACGCGCAACGGGGGCAAGAGAGACTTTAATACGTCTCGTTGCGTTCCGCGACACCTTGTCGGGTAACAATTATGATAATTGCATATTAGCAATTAACATTAGACTAAGATGTGGACACCCTACTCTACTACAGTTACACTGCATTATCACGACTTGCCCAAACTCAATGCTACTTATGTCTCTATAAAATTTTTCAAGGTTTTACTTTAATTTCTGATTAGCCAAAAGTCCGTATTGCACTTTGCGTTACCTTTGGAAAAGTGAAGTTTCATTTACATTACATTTACATTACATTTACATTACATTTACATTACATTTACATTACATTTACATTACATTTACATTACATTTACATTACATTTACATTACATTTACATTACATTTACATTACATTTACATTACATTTACATTACATTTACATTACATTTACATTACATTTACATTACATTTACATTACATTTACATTACATTTACATTACATTTACATTACATTTACATTACATTTACATTACATTTACATTACATTTACATTACATTTACATTACATTTACATTACATTTACATTACATTTACATTACATTTACATTACATTTACATTACATTTACATTACATTTACATTACATTTACATTACATTTACATTACATTTACATTACATTTACATTACATTTACATTACATTTACATTACATTTACATTACATTTACATTACATTTACATTACATTTACATTACATTTACATTACATTTACATTACATTTACATTACATTTACATTACATTTACATTACATTCACATTACATTTACATTACATTTACATTACATTTACATTACATTTACATTACATTCATATTACATTCACATTCACACAGTATTCATACCACACTCACACTATACTCACACTACACTCAATCAACGCTCACACTAAACTTACATTATGCTCACTTAACACTCACAAAACATTCATACATGACTCATACAACTATTCATGCAACATTTCCTTTGTGCCTTTGACTCATTGTCAACTGTTTTTCATTTTCAAGAGTCACCAAAAATGCCTTAAAATCTAAATCATAGTTTTTGCTCTGAGTCAAATGCGGCTGTTCGCTTTATCTACACTATTTCATCTACAGCCTCGCCTCTATTACAACACTCCTTTCCCCTCATCCCTACAACTAATCTGGCAACCTTCCTTTACAATGTTTAGAAGCCAACAGCTTTGGCAATTGCCGTCGATACAAAAGCCGCGAGTTGATTTAGCTGCAGCTGCCCTGCTCTGTGCGTCGTTTATCGCTTTTGTGTGTGTGTGTGTGTGTGAGTGTGAGTGTGCGTGGCATATGCATATCTGAGTATATCTATGTACTTTTAATTGCCAGCAATTAAAACTTAAACACTGTTCGCACACTTACAATACACACAACGCACACACACACACACACACACAGACACACACACTGAGTAATAGTTGTTGTTGTTGTAGTTGCTGCTTTTGGTGCGTGCCAAGCTTCATTTAGTGCGTTCGCCGTATGCGGTTAAGTCACCAAGGTGCCAAGGTGCCAAGTGGTAAGTGGTAAGTAGCAAGTGGCAAGTGGCAAGTCGCGCGAGGCAGCATAGTTGGGCGTACGCTGGGCAGACGGCAGCTAACAAGAAAATTGCGTGGCAAGCGTAAATACAAATGGCATAATGCGAATCAAGTAGCTGCAACTAAATTGTAAATCAAAGCAAACACACACACACACACATACACACACACACACACACACACACACACACATACACATAGACATAGATTCATAGACACCTTTAGAAATAAAGCTAATAATGTTAGCTAATACCACAAGTGCACTTGAAGCCTTGCAATGCGATAAATTGCTCTCGATTTGACTTGAACAAACAATTTACACTGCACTACCAGGTGCAGGATAGTTGCAAAGGGTGTCGTGGCAAGTGGCAGCTAACTTATATGCATGTGCTGTGTCTGTCTGTCACGCACTTTTCAAGCTTTAATGCAACCACAGAACATTTACACAATAAAAAAAAAAAAATAAAATAAAATTTTAAGAGAAAATTTAGTAAAAAATATTTAAAAAAAAAAAACAAGAGATGAAGCTTTACTTTGGCATAACGAAGATTTTATACACTTACAAAATAGAACAAACAAAATTTTTATTTTTTACTAATTATTCCTACATAGGACTATAATTCCTTGTTATGCCAGGAATTTATTTTTTTATTTATATTTTTTTTTTTTTTATATTAATTTTTATTTTATTTTATTTTTATTCTCAAAAAAAAACTTTTATAAAGCTTATAACATGAAAATACAAATACAACTTAGCTTAATCAAGGTTTTAAGTTTTAGACATAGAGCAAAAAAAAAACCCAATTCTGTATGAAATAAAAATCAATTTTGGATTAATCTTTTCTATATAATCCCTATATAATCCCTATATAATCCCTATATAATCCCTATTTTTTAATGGAATATCAAAAAACTTGTGTTTCAGACAAAAAGCGGAAGAAAGAAATTAACTCCAAAAATATCATATTGCAGCTAAAAGTTTTTATGTGGTGCTCCGATTCAGCTCATTGTGAGTTATAGAAATATTTATGTTAAGTTTCATGCGGATAACTGTGTAAATAGAGAGAGAAGTTTGGTTTACAGTAGACAAACAACTTACTATAGACTCAATTTGACGCTGAACAAGAAGTTCTATGTTTTACAGGTTCTCCAAAGTCTCATTGCCCGCTGCAAGTGTAATACAAATGTAACAAGGGCAAAAAAAGAGAAAAAAAAAAACTATAGTTCCAGCTAAGCGACACTACATGTAGTCAATTTATCAAATCATGTTATGCCATGTATGACACACAACATACACACACACACACACACACATAAACCATAAGGGAGACAGAGAGAGACACATAGTGAGAGTGAGAGTGAGAGAAAGAGAGTCATAAAACTTAAAATCCCATTAATAACTAAGCGTTGACCGTAGCCCGTCATCATCATTGTTTCCTTTCAACTCCTGCAACTCCTTCTAGCATTATCAACTTCCGACACTAGCAGCCCCATGTGAAACTCTATGGTTGCCTTAAAAAAAAGTCACATGGAGAAAAAAAAACATTTGAAAAGAAGAAAAAAACCTGTAGAAAAAAAAAAGTCGAAAAATTCGTCCTTGCCGCGCCTCATGCTAATTAAATTCAATTAAAGGACAATCAAACAATGTCAAGCGGAAGTCAAAGCGAGCGACACGCGCATATCGCGTATCGCGACTACTATATAACAACCGATATGGACAACGATATAAACGCCAAACATATGGGCCAAGAGGGTCGAGAGAACGCAACAAAAAAAAAAAAAAATAAAAAAAACTGAACTCAACTCGAAAGTGAAAGTAAAAGTCGAAGCTGCCCACGCAATTGGCTTAACATAAACGCAAGGCAATACGACAAAGCATAGACAGGGGGCAACCAGTGGCAGGGGGCAGCTCGATTTGAATACAAAAAAAAAATCTATGTACATATATTGTGATTTTGTTGTTGTTGTTGTTGTTGTGTAAATGTGAAAAGTGAAAGCTGTTGCATAACAGTTGAACAATTATTTTTATATTTTTCTATATCATTCGACGAATAATTTGAACTAACTTTTTTTTTTTCTTTTGGGGTATATTACATTTTATAAGATGCTTAGAGAGTTAAGTTGTAATATTTTTAGTAAAAATTTATTTAGTGAATTTTTTTAAAAAATAATTTTTATTATTTAAAATATTTTTTTTTCCCGGATTTTTTTTGTGACATTTGGCAAGAAAATTGAAAAATTGTTCAAAGTTTTTTTTTTGGTATTTGAATTTATGCAGTCTATGAAAAATATTTGATATTAAAGTTATTAAAAAGTTATTAATATTTGATATTAAAGTTATTAAAAAGTTATTTAAAATTTTTGAAACCGTTTTGGAAACAAAATTCTGAAAATTTTTAATTAATTTTTTAAAAATGTTAGAAATATTTTAAAAATTACTAGAAATTGTTAAAATAAAATATAAATATAAATATAAATATAAATATAAATATAAAGAATTTATAAATTAAAAAAAAAAATGAAAATTTATTTAGTGAATTTTTTTAAAATTAATTTTTATTATTTAAAATATTTTTTTTTTCTATTTTTAGAATTTTTTTTTGTGACAAGAAATTTGACAAGAAAATTATTGAACATTTTTCAACTTTTTTTTTTGTAATTGAATTTATGCAGTATATGAAACATTTTTGATATAAAAAAAAAGTTATTTAAAATTTTTGAAACCATTTTGGAAACAAATTCTGAAAATTTTTAATACATTTTTTAAAAATGTTAGAAATATTTTAAAAATTACTAGAAATTGTTGAAATAAAATATAAATATAAATATAAAGAATTTATAAATTTAAAAAAAAAAATGAAAATTTATTTAGTGAATTTTTTTAAAATTAATTTTTATTATTTAAAATATTTTTGTTTTTATTTTTAGAATTTTTTTTCGTGACAAGAAATTTGACAAGAAAATGATTGAACATTTTTCAACTTTTTTTTTTGTAATTGAATTTATGCAGTATATGAAACATTTTTGATATTAAAAAAAAAGTTATTTAAAATTTTTGAAACCATTTTGGAAACTAATTCTGAAAATTTTTAATTAATTTTTTAAAACTGTTAGAAATATTTTAAAAATTACTAGAAATTGTTGAAATAAAATATAAATATAAATATAAAGAATTTATAAATTAAAAAAAAAATGAAAATTTATTAAGTGAATTTTTTAAAATTAATTTTTATTATTTATAATAAATTTTTTTTTTTTTATTCTTAGAATTTTTTTTGTGACATTTGACAAGAAAATTATTAAAAATTGTTCAACTTTTTTTTTGTATTTTAATTTATGGAATATATGAACAATTTTTGATATTAAAAAAAAAGTTATTTAAAATTTTTAAATTTTTTTGGTAATATAAAAATACAAATTCTGAAATTTTTTAATTAATTTTTTAAAAATGTTAGAAATATTTTAAAAATTACTAGAAATTGTTGAAATTTGCTAAATAAAAATTTTGTTTTGAAAAAAAATTATAAATTAAAAAAAATATTGTTGAAAAATGTTTAGTAAAATTTGTAAATTATAAAAAAAAGGTGCTGAGCGTTGAAAAAATTTATAAAAATTAATTTTGGAAAATTTGTAAATAAAAATATATTTTAAGTGTTTAAAATTTTAAAAAATTTTAATTTAAATTTTCAAATATTAAATTATTTATTTGAGCTTGGTTTGATATTTTCCCGCACTATCAGTGTACAAATAATATTCCAGAATTTAAGGTTTCTATAACAAATAAATGAAAATCTCATAGCGCATACAAATTTCGTTAATTGTAAATTAAGTGAAATTTTTGTGATTCGTTTTTTTTTTATTTTATTCATTTTGTCAGCTGTCTGTTGTTTTTTTTTTGTTGTCTACTGTCTGCTTTTCTGATTGTCTCTTGTTGCCTGTCGCCTGTCTCCTGTCGCTTGTTCGTTTAACTGTTTGTTATTTTTATTTAATGCTTTTGTTGTTGTTGTTGTTGTTATTATTTTTATTTTCACTTTGACTTCTGCCGTCGCACTGTTATCGGCTCCCGTTGTCGACTTTTGCTTTTCGGCAACAATTGACACGCGATACTGTAGTAGCGCCCGCCCGGTATATTTTTTCCCATATACTACTCTCTCTTTCTCACACTCTATCTCTTCTTCTCTCACAAATTCTCATATTCTTTCGTTGTTTCTCTGCAAAATGATAGTTGCGACTCAACAACTGCAAAAGAACATATTAAAATATATTATTTATTTTTAGTAAGAGATACCCTGTAATTTCTGAAGTTGCGCTGAATTGGGGTATGCTAAGCTTATATATTAGTTTGTAGCAGACGTGCAGAATATCTGCTTATTGATTTGTGCAGTTTCAAGCATAGTGCAGGGTATTTTGCAGTCGTGCTGACATTGGAAAGTTGAGTTGTTGAGTGTTATTGAGCATCTTTTGTCATTTCTTCAGCTGTAAACTGTATGAGCTTGGCTTTTATGCAGTTTAAATTAAATTTACCGGGTATTTTATAGTCGAGCAATAATTTTCAAAATTATCTTTTGTTGCTTAATAATGATTTTGTTTGTCTGACGCAGCGTTTGAAATGTTAATGGGGGGGAGAAAGCCTTGAAGTTGCAACTGTATCAAAAGCTGAGGTCGAAGTTGCAACTGTATTAGTTGCAGCAGCAATGGAAGTGGCAGTGGCAGTAGTAGCAGTGATAACAGCAGCAACGGGTGTAGAAGCTAAAGTTGTATCTGTTGTTCATTTAACCTGTTGACAGGCAGACGAAAGGATCTAAAGAAAGAGCAACAGCAACAGCAACAGCAACAACAACAGCAACAGCAACAACAACAGCAACAATAACAGCAAGCTCAACCATTGCCACAGCAGCAGTAGCAGTAGCAGTGGCAGCAGCAGCAGCCACATATCCGCTCAGCAGCTCAACTCAGCAAGTTTTCGCTGGTCTCGTCAGGCAGCATCGTTCGTTCGTTCGTTGGGCGACTTTGAGGTCAGGGCTTTAAACCCTTTTAGCGCATTTCATTAACGCAACTCTGTTTTTTTTTTTTATTTTTTTATTTTTTTTCGTTGTGTTTTTTTTTACTTCTTTTTTATTTTTATTTATTTTTTTTTTGTTTTTTGCTTTTTTGTTCAAGTTACACCTTTTTTTTTTTTAGAGTTCTGTCGAGTTGCGTTAAGGACCTTTTCAACGTTGAGTTGTTGTTGTTGTTGTTGTCGTTGTTGCTGTTTTAATTTTTTTATTACTTGCCTCATTTTGCATGCAGCAACGTTGAACGTGAATATTTTTTAATGCTTCGCTTTACTTGCTGATGAAGTGAATCAAATTGGTGGCCACATCCTCATCCACATCCACATCCGCATACGCATTCGCATCAACATTCACTTCCACATCCGCAGGACACAGGATGCTGTACGCGGTAAGCAGTACGTAATATACAATCCGCAATCCACATCCGCTTACTGTCTACGCAGCCTTTAACTGAAGCAACAGTAGCCAAGAGTCGAGTCCGCAGCTGGAAGTAGAAGCAAAACCCAGTAGCAGGACCTCTTAACCAGGACGAACCGTGTAATTGCATTTTTATTACTTTCAAACCAAACCGCTGACGACGACGACGACGACGACGATGATGCTGACGTTGACGTTGACGCTGCTGTCGACATCATTTGCTGCCGCGACAGTTTGTTAACTGCGTAACGGCTGCTTGAAGTCTAACTCATAAACTTCCTTCCCATTTCTTACTTTTCTTTCAGTGGGCGTGGCATTTAGAAACAAAAAGGGTTGCGAAAAAAAAACAAAATTCATCATCAAAGGTGTAAAAACTTTTAATATGTTTAATTTTCCACCTATTTTCTTTTGCTATTCTATTCCCCAACTTTCACTTTGCCTTCGCCTTCGCCTTCTTTTTCTCAATTTTTTTTTTCTGCAGTTCATTTAACGAGCAGGTCAACATCAGACTGCTGCTGCTGCTGCTGCTGTTTCTACAACCGCAAAAAAAAAAAAACATAAAAATACTAAAAAAAAAAAAAATAAGAAAATATTTTTTTGAGTATATAAAAAAAAAAAAAAAAAAAAAAACTGTGAAGAAAATATGCCATAAAAAAAAGTCCTGAAGACGCAGCTGGGGAATGAAACGGTAGACGAGGGGGGGGGGGGTGTTAAGGGTGGCAAGGGAAACTTGAAATGCTTTGGCCACTTTTGAATAATTTTAACCCAAATAAAAAATGATGTGAATTCCTAATTAGGCATAACAACAACAACAACTTGAAGAAAAAGAAAAAAAAAAGAGAAGAAAAGCAAGTGCAACGGAAACTGAAAGAAAAACGCATGAAATCAGCGCCGTTTGTTCAGTTTTACAAATAGCATAAATGAGAGAGAAATATATATAGTCTGGTATTTTATGCTTGATGCAACAACGAAGTGTAAATACACTATATGGAGGCATGCAACAAGTGGCAGTTGCAGTTGATAATTATGTTTGAAGGTAAGTGATGAAAGGTTAAGAATCAAAGTTTGATGAATGCAGATGAATGATGGAAGATTGAAGACTGAAGTTCAATGATGGAAGATTGCAGATGAATGATGAAAGATTGAAGACTGAAGTTCAATGATGGAAGATTGCAGATGAATGATAAAAGATTGATCATGTAAATTCTAAGATTGAAGATGACTGACGGCAAATTGGAGATTAATAATGAAAGATTGAGAATGAAAGTTGAAAGAACGATGCGTGAAAATGAATGATGAAAGATTCCCTATGAAGAATGAAAGCTTAAAGATGAATGATGGATTGATTGATGCTTGAAGATTAATGTTGGAAAATTGAAGATGAACTAAGCAAGATTGATATTGATGATTGAAGATGAATGATGGAAGATTGATCATGAAAATGAAAAGATTGAACATGACTGATGAAAAATTGATAATTAATAATGAAAGATTGAGAATAAAAGTTGAAAGAACGATGCGTGAAAATGAATGATGAAAGATTCCCTATGAAGATTGAAAGCTTAAAGATGAATGATAGATTGATTGATGCTTGAAGATTAATGTAGGAAAATTGAAGATGAACTAAGCAAGATTGATATTGATGATTGAAGATGAATGATGAATAATTTGCTTTATAATGAAAGTTGAAAAAGTGAAAGTGAAAGTGAAAGAAATTTGGAAGACTGAAAATTACAGATTGAAGAAAATAGTTACATGATTGAAAGTTATTGAATGTTCATAAATGAATGATAATTTATGATTGATGATTGATTAATGCTGATATCTGAAGATTGAAAATTGAAGAGTTCAAATGCAGTATTGAAAACTACAAAAATAAATATGGAACAGCCTAATGTTGGAATATTGAATGCTATATTGAATGATTGATAATTGTTAATGATTGAGAAATGATTAATTTTAACTTCTGTTAAATGATTTTTGATATATGATGACGTCTTAAGATGATAGACGAAGCATTGCAGATAGAAACTAAGAAATGCATAGTGGAAACTAAAGTTGCCGATAGGGCTGCCGATCAACAACTGATCTCCAAAAGTAAGGAACTAATTTTTTTACATTTTTCCAAAACATATTTTGCCTTCTCTATCATCTGGTTTCTTTAGCTCTATTTAAGAGCAAAAGTTTAAGAAAAAAAAATAAAAATTAAAATGGTTTCCAAGGCATAAATCTACATAGTGAAAGTTATTGTTCAGTTTAAAGACGCAACTGAAGTACTCTAAAGGAAGCGCAAAGTTAGGGACAGAGATGTTGGCTGAGACTGTGCTGCTTGCGTTATGATGATGGCTAAATGCCACAACTAACTGAATGACTGAAGGACTGACTGACTGACTGACTGACTGTGTGTGAGGGTCACATGGGAATCGCATGGACTAAGCAGCTGCCATTGACTGCGTTTCCTTTGGATGAAGCAGTGGCAGGGACAGGACACTAGGCAGTTAGGATTGTGACAGAAATTGAGACAGATACTGAGACATAGACAGTGAGTGTGACTGTGACTGCGATGACTGAGACTATGACTGGCCCACGGCTACAACTGACTAGTTAAAATGCAAGGATTTTCAAGGCTTTTGGCTCGATTTTGATTTTGGTTTTTTTTTTTTTTTTGACTTTTTTTTTTATTTTGTTTTGCTTTCATATTTTTTGGTGTTTCTTGTACTTTTGCTTGTGTCACGTCGAGTCGCCGCAGCATTGACAAATTGATATTTGCATTTAAATTGAAAATTTACATTTGTGCGATGATCGAGTCACAGCCTCATTCTCTCTCTCTCTTTCTCTCTGTGTGTGTTGGTCACAGTGGTGTAATTCACATTAAATACCGCATTTTTCTTATTTCCCCATACAACATTTCCATATTGCGCTTTGGGGGTCGCTCTCCTTTTTATCTCTATCTCGCTCACACTGCGACAATTGGATGTCTCTTCATGTCGCTTGACATTCGACATTAATACTCTGACAGGATAGCCGAACGCCTTGGCCCAGAACTCAGGGAGTGATTGAAGCTGCTGCAATTTGCATTATGAAATAACATTTCTTTTATTTTATTTCACTTTTTTTTTCTTCGTCTTGTTGTTGTTGTTGTTGTTCGTTTTGCTTTTCCTTTTCCATTTTCCATTTTCATTTTCATTTTCATTTTTTATTATTATTATGTATTATTATATTTTTGTTGCCTTTGCCTTTGCCTTTGCCTTTGCCACAAAGCACTCGTTAGCTGCGACGCGACGCAGCTGCTGGCAGATTGTCTTGGACATTTGAGGGAGAGTCTTAAGGCAAAGGTGTT
Organism: Zaprionus obscuricornis; assembly: GCA_037044475.1. NCBI lineage: Eukaryota > Metazoa > Arthropoda > Insecta > Diptera > Drosophilidae > Zaprionus > Zaprionus obscuricornis. The sequence goes on along the minus strand of JBAMBR010004238.1, from coordinate 30,531 downwards.
TGACTAGTGGCAGCATTTGGACTCTGTATATGTTTGACCAGGGGTGGCAAATAAGTAAAGTAAATGAATGTGTTAGGGGCAGCATGTATGTATATGTGGCAAAGCACTGTTGTCCTTTGTCAGGTGGCATATGACACTCAATCAATCAAGTTTTGCATATGCCACAAGGCAGCATAGCACAAAAAAAAAAAACCCCCAATGAAAAGGGGCAACTGCAAAGCATCAGCAATCAGCATCAACTCTATCTTCGTCTTCGTCTTCGTCTCATTCTGCTTTTACTCCTTTCTTAAACTGGACATACCGCAAACCAAGAGCAACAGCAGCAGGAGCAGCAGGAGCAGCATGAGCAGCAGGAGCAGCAGTGCGTCATAAATATCAATGAGCTGCGGCTTGACTTTGACTTTGCATTTTTTATTTTTGACTCTGACTTTGTCTGCACTAAAAATAATTACAGGGTATAATAGGGTATACTTTGTCAAAAAGCTCAACAATTTGCCATGCTTTAAATTATGTTTAATATTTGTTAACAATTTTTTTTTTTCAATTCGTTTTTAGATTTAATTATTTTATTTTATTTTTTAAATTTATTTTTTATATATATATATTTTTTTAATTATTTAATTTTTTTTTTTGTTTAATATTAATAATTTTATATTAAAAAATTAAATTGTTTTATTTTTTTTTCAATTTTTATAACTTTTATTATGGAAATTATTTCTTTTCATCAATTTCTTAATGTTATAAAATTAAATAAACATTTATTATAAATTTATTAAATAAATATATATATATATATTTTTTTAATAAATTAAAATTATTTTTTGTTTAATATAAATAATTTTATATTAAAAAATTAAATTGTTTTATTTTTTTTTTCAATTTTTATAACTTTTATTATGAAAATTATTTCTTTTCATCAATTTCTTAATGTTATAAAATTAAATAAACATTTTTTATAAATTTATTAAATATATATATATATATATATATATATTTTTTAATTATTTAAATTTTTTTTTTTTGTTTAATATAAATAATTTTATATTAAAAAATTAAATTGTTTTATTTTTTTTTTTTTAATTTTTATAACTTTTATTATGAAAATTATTTCTTTTCATCAATTTCTTAATGTTATAAAATTAAATTAACATTTTTTATAATTTTATTAAATATATATATATATATATATATATATTTTTTAATTATTTAAATTTTTTTTTTTTGTTTAATATAAATAATTTTATATTAAAAAATTAAATTGTTTTATTTTTTTTTTTTAATTTTTATAACTTTTATTATGGAAATTATTTCTTTTCATCAATTTCTTAATGTTATAAAATTAATTTTTAATTATTTTTTTTTTTAATATTTTGTTTTACAGCGTATTAAATATTCGTTGCTTTACAATTTTGGAAACATTTTTGCATATCTTCTAATTTTTTATTTATTTAATTTAATTTTTTTTTGTTTTTTTTTTGGTTTCAGGTTTTATTTTTTTCTTCTGCTACTGCCAAAAACTTGAACATATTCATAAATTTTCCAGTTTGTTTCAACAAATTTTTTTTTTTGTGCTTGAATTCTTTATTTTTATTTATTTATTTTTTTTTGTTATTTTTTTTATTTTCTGTATTTTTGGCTTGTCCGTTATTATTTATTTGCCTAAGTGGCAGGGTCAAGGGTTGAGAAAGGGAAGGGATGTCTGTTGGTTTGAAAGTTCCTTGCTTGATTGGATGTGTGTGGCTGGCATTGAGAGTGTGTGTGTGTGCGTGTGTGTTGAGTGTGAGAGAGATGCGGGCGCCTGCTTGGTCGGCGTGCCGGTAACGTTAACGTTAACCAAGTAAACATCTCCGTCTATATAGAGCAGTGTCTTTGCCTTCGTTGCCGTCTGTAGTAGCTATAGTTCAATCTATATCTACATCTACATCTCTACATCGAATGCTTCAACTTCAACTTCAACTTCATCTGCAGCTAAAGCCATGTCTCCAGCATCAGCTACTTTGCCTGCTTTTGCTCCTTCTACAGTTGCTGTGCATCGACGACGTTGACGTATAAAAGGGTTGCCATGCAAAACAAATCGCTGAACCCGCTACTTACACACACAAACACAAACACACACACACACACACACTTATAAGTATATGCGGGTTACTTGGGTGCCAATATCCTCAGTGTGTGTGCTTAGTGCCTGCGGGTCACGACTCTCGCTTCGCTTCGGTTCGGTAATGGTGATAAAATATGCTCAAATTTGCCAAAATATGAAAAGGTACAAAAAGTCCGTACACACACACACACACACACACCCGCAGGCTGCATGCTTCTACTCATCCCTGTGATTGCCACAATACAAATAATATATACATATATATAAATATATTGAAATCAAGTAGCAAATATACAAAGCAATTCCCGGCAACACTCTAGAAACAGTTCTCCAAGACTCCCAGAATAGTACAGAAACATTGCTGGAAGACACCCACAAAAACTCCTGCAACGAATCACAGCGAAATGAAAATAAATGTGTTCGCTAAAACGGAGCGATTGATTTTCATACGATTTCAACTTTAACTCCGACTCCAAACTCCAACTGTGAGTCCAAAAAAAAAAAGTTCCAAGTAAAAACTTGGGTCGCCTTTGTCTTGCTGGCCAAGTGGACAGGCAAGCAGAGACAGGGAGTGGCAACCAGAGACAGGGGCGGCTATTGGGAGAACCGACAAGAGGCAGGAACCGGGAACAAGAACAGGAACAGCGACAGAGACAGAGACAGAGCTCGATAGGGAATGAAAAAAAAAAACCAGAGTGGTCAAAAGGGCTGATACTGGCCGGACAGGCACAGTGCTTACGGAATTTTTATTTTTATTCATACGCGCATAAAGCAATTCGCAAAATATAAGAAAGAAAAAAAAAATTATATAGATGCTACTCAGAGCATGCACGACTAAAGTATACCCGACAGCAGCATAACCATGCTTTTATTTTTGTAGTCTGACCCCACGATACGAGCTGTTCCTGCAGTTAGCCTCATTTTTTTCTTATCATATCTTAGCTTTAATCAGAGCAAAGCTCATAAAGTTTGGGAAAAACAACAATAAGTTCTATATCTGTCAGTATAGCAACACTTTTGTTTACTTTTTCTTATAGAGTATAAGCAAAAATAGAAAAAAAAAACGAGAAAATATTATGAAATGCTATTTGAGTTGTTGCCTTTCACTTGGCTTTCAGTTCAGCTCAGTTTCTTTTAATTTTTTTTTTATTTTTTTATGTTTTCTTTCTTTTGCTGGTTTTGGTTCAGTTCAGTTCTGTTGTTTGTTTGAATCTCCAACTCCAATCGTCTGTGGGCGTCATGTTGGCCAAGTTGTGTGGACCAATCCACACCCTTCAGCTGTTCTCTTCGAGTCCATACTGTATGCGCTGGTCATTCATGTGTGTCAAAATGGCAAACTGAATTTGTATTCAAACATTCAAATGTTTCGCACACACATGCGATAATATTTCCGGGCGTAATGTCAGCCGCTCATAAAAATAAAATAGAAGAAAAAAAATATACGCAATACACACACACACACACACACACATAGACTTGCCAAATTGTCACGCATTGAATTATTTTGTTTGCTTTTCGAAAATAAAATAAAATAAAAAATGTCAGCAAATAGGAAGACAACAAAAAAAAAATAAAAATAAAATGTGTAAAAAAATAAAAAAAAATTTGCATTTTATTCAATTTTTTGAACATCCGCCGTGCCTCGACCCCGAAACCCAAACCCGACCCCGTCCACACTCACTGCTGCGTCCCCTTTCATTTTTTTTTTTTTACTGGCCACTCGCATTGTTCTGGTTATTTACGAGTTTGTTAAGTGCGCACATTCAGCGCCTTTGGGCGCCCACTGAGCACCGCTCTGCCTTGGACACACAGGACATACAGTACACAGAGGACGCAGTATATAACACGCGCTCCTCCACCTATTTCCGTTCCTATAACTCCCCACTGTACCCTTGTTCCTTGTCCAATGTTCTCCCGCTGCTGTTGTGGCTCAACACTCAACTTTCCATGCTCCATTGAGCCTTCCAGCCAGGACCTTAGGACACATAACACATTCATGCATACATAGCAGCACATGCCAAACAATTTGTACTTTCGCTGCTTCTTCTTCTTCATTTTCTTCTTTTTCATTCTTATTTCTATTGTCGCACAATTCGTGTAGGCCGTTAAGCAAATGGAATTCATTGAATTTCGAATCTAATCTAATAACATTCAATGATAATCTTACCATCTATAGGCATATAAGAATGAGAAAGGATTTCAGAATTTGTCTTACTTGAATTTGCGAGTCATAACCAGACTTAGGAGTGGGAGAAGGAGACGTAGAGAGTGAGAAATATTATTCATATATATATATGTTAGTTGTCCGTATTGTTAAAATTAGTCAGAGCTTGCAGGATAGAGAAAGGTTCAAGGATTTTTTGTATTTAACACTTCATTTGCAGAAATCGCTTAAAAAAGAGCAAAAATAATCGCAGAAGCACAAGTAAAGACTGGAGAAGTGAGAGACAGAGAGGAAATACTACCAAGGAATATCAAAGAACTACTAGGTAAAATATTTTGCAACGGTTTATCTGTAGAAATCTCAAAAAAAAAGTGGAATAGAAATGGGAAAAATTTTATCCTAGAGCTTAGACATTATGAAGAAAGATAGAGAATGTAAGAGGACTTGTGAGGATCTTGTAAGGGATAAATTATTATATTATTTCCAGAGAAAATTAGAAAGATCGTAGGATTTTATTAGAACTTAGAAATTTGATGACTTCCTTAAAATGAAGATAAAATTGTTTTACAGAGCTTAGACATTAAAAAGAGAGAGTGAAAAAAAATGAGCACGTACTTCCATGAATCTTCCAAAAGATTTACAGTCGAGTCGCGATAATTCGTACCCCGTTAATTTGAAATTCTCAATAATTCGTAAACATTTCTGTTACCTTCAAAAGAAATTCAATAAATAATTTGAAAATAATTCGAAATACTTCATAATTCGTAAAAAATATGATTCCCGTGCCATTTTGAATTATCGAGACTCGACTGTACTATCAAATTAGAAACACTATAAATAATAAAATAATGGCTATAGAAATAATCGTATAATACAACATTTATTACAGTTTGACGTACAAATTTGTACAGTTAGCAACTTTTTGTAGATAAATTTATCGTAATGCTAAAATGATACGATATTTCAGATCTATGTAATATTTTATCAGATATTCATACGAAATTTGCTTTGAATATGAAGTACATAGCTTCTAAATTGGTATAGAAATATATAGATCTATAAATTGTAACTATATTGAATCTGATAGTACGAAACTATAGTTGAATAAACTTGTATAAGTCTATGCTTCCCAGATATTCTAAATTTTACTATTTATATAGCTATATAATAGATTAGGAATATTTACCTATTGTCTATCTTATTTTGTTAAGTTTTATGACATTTTCAGAATGTATCAGACATTTGCAATTAGATATAGCATAAAATGTTAGAATGTAAACATTACATAATGAAAGAATTAAATCTATTTATATAAGTTATATATTATATAATACTATATATATATATATATATATATAAAGCAATTCGATATATTGAAATACTACATTATAAATTTCTAAGTATGTAATTATAGATATTTCAATCAGTTTAAATAATTTATTTAATTATCTTTATCTCATGTATCATAAAATATTTCATGAGATCATGTAAAACCTTGATATGTAGCATTTTACGAACATCGCATTTGATGTCTATAGATAAAGCTGCTTTATTACTGTACAAATCTTGTACAGCTCAAGACACTTAGAAATTGTTATCTATTTATACAGTTTATATACTATAAGTAATTAGTTTTATATTTTCTATAATTTTGTTAAATTTTATAGTACAGTCGAGTCTCGATAATTCGAAATGGCACGGGGATCATATTTTTTACGAATTATCGAGAGTATTTCGAATTATTTTCAAATTATTTATTGAATTTCTTTTGAAGGGAACAGAAATGTTTACGAATTATTGAGAATTTCAAATTAACGGGGTACGAATTATCGCGACTCGACTGTAAATCTTTTGGAAGATTCATGGAAGTACGTGCTCATTTTTTTTCACTCTCTCTTTTCAATGTCTAAGCTCTGTAAAACAATTTTATCTTCATTTTAAGGAAGTCATCAAATTTCTCTCTGGAAATAATATAAGAATTTATCCCTTACAAGATCCTCACAAGTCCTCTTACATTCTCTATTTTTCTTCATAATATCTAAGCTCTAGGATAAAATTTTTCCCATTTCGAAGCACAAGTAAAGAGCTGAGAAGTGAAAGACAAAGCGTAGATACTACCAAGGAATTTCAAAGAACTGCCAGGTAATATATTTTTGCAACTGTTTATCTGGAGAAATTTAAAAAAAAAAGGAATAAAAATGGGAAAAAACTTAGACAGAGAGAGAGGAGAGAGAGAGAGAGAGAGAGAGAGAACGAAAGAGGACTTGTGAGGATCTTGTAAGGGATAAATTCTTATATTATTTCCAGAGAGAAAATTAGAAAGATCGTAGGATTCTATTACAACTTAGAAATTTGACGACTTCCTTAAAATGAATTGCGAGTCATAACCAGACTTAGATGCAGTGGGATAAGGAGACGTAGAGAGTGAGAAATATTATTCATATATATATGTTAGTTGTCCGTATTGTTAAAATTAGTCAGAGCTTGCAGGATAGAGAATGGTTCAAGGATTTTTTTTTTATTTAACACTTCATTTACAGAAATCTCTTAAAAAAAAGTAAAATTAATCGCAGAAGCACAAGTAAAGAGCTGAGAAGTGAAAGACAAAGAGGAAATACTACCAAGGAATATCAAAGAACTACCAGGTAAAATATTTTGCAACGGTTTATCAGTAGAAATCTCAAAAAAAAAAGTGGAATGGAAATGGGAAAAATTTTATCCTAGAGCTTAGATATTATGAAGAGAGATAGAGAATGTAAGAGGACTTGTGAGGATCTTGTAAGGGATAAATTCTTATATTATTTCCAGAGAGAAATTTGATGACTTCCTTAAAATGAAGATAAAATTGTTTTACAGAGCTTAGACATTGAAAAGAGAGAGTGAAAAAAAATGAGCACGTACTTCCATGAATCTTCCAAAAGATTTACAGTCGAGTCGCGATAATTCGTACCCCGTTAATTTGAAATTCTCAATAATTCGTAAACATTTCTGTTCCCTTCAAAAGAAATTCAATAAATAATTTAAAAATAATTCGAAATACTCCCGATAATTCGTAAAAAATATGATTCCCGTGCCATTTTGAATTATCGAGACTCGACTGTACTATAAAAAATTAAAAAAATTAAAAAATTACAAAAAATTCTCATAGTAAAAATGTAAAAAGATCAACGATTTTTAAAAGCTTGGCGGTACAAAATTTGTGCAGAGCAAAGACTTTGGGGAGAGAAAAAAAGCGAGTCCCTAAAATGCAACAATCAAGGTTTCACAAGATTCCCATGAAATTAGTTTTAGGAACATGCAGATTAAGTTAATTAAACAAATTTTTAACTAATTGAAAATCTGAATTACAACTTAGATTTTTAATTAGTTTTTCAATGATATCGTTGCTTTATATATATATATATATATATAATATATAATTTATATAAATAGATTTAATGCTGTCTTTGGTAATGTTTACTACTAACTGTTTAACTCAACTAATTGCAGCTGTTGGTTGGTGCTGAAAATGTCGCTAAAATCGTAAAAAAAAAGTAAGGGAAAACAGGTAAAAAACAGAGCTTAGCGTGACTAACGAACTAAATGTTCAAAGCATTGAGTGATAGTTGGGGGATAAGCAAAAATAGTAGGTTGAGGAGCTGTGTAATGCTGATGACAATGACGACAACGACGACGATGACGACGACGATGACGACGACGACCTTGTTGCATGCCAATATTAATAATAACAATGGGCCATAAAGCCTATTAGAGCCGGCACACATTTTGCCATTAATGAAATACATTGATTTCTGTGTTAGACAGCAGCAAAATGAGCGAGTTAAAGGAGACCTATAGACCTTAGGGAGTGCTGATGTGGGCACCCTTTAATACATATACCAAATATATATATATATATATATATATTTTTTTTTTCTATTTTTCTATACTTTTATTCTTGGAAAGAGTTTTGTGCTGACGTTTGCCTGTCGACCTAATCAATTCGTAGGCATCGAAACGACTTTCTTTACGTTGATTCTACATTGGTTTTGGTAAGCGATTTTAGCCTTGCTTCGCTAGTGTTCTGTGACTTTGCGTGTTGTCACGTTATAAAAATCAGTGATCCACGCCGAAAAACGCAAGGGTAAAGGCAAAGGGTACTGCTACTATGGCTCTATACAATCTGGGGGGGCCCCTTTTGCACTACCATTCAACGCCCAACTACCATTGCCCATCGCCCAAAACCCCTTTTGCAGCCTTAACGATTACGAGAAAACGTTTGTTCCGCTCGTTACCAGCAGCGCCAAAATGCTATAGGCAGCAGTCAGCAGGCAGAAGGACATGGAACGTCAACGGTTTGTTGATCCTCGCGTCGCCCAAAAACAAAAAACTAACCCCAACTCTTATGACATTGCCCCCTTAACTTGACCCGCTTTGAAAATACCCCCCCCCCCCCTTTTTCAAAAGGGTCTCATGTTGTGTGCATGTTATTAATAAATCTTTAACCCTTTGGCTTGACTTCATGTGTCTCTATGTTTATGTCTATGGCTGTGTGTGTGTGTGTGTCTGTTAAAATAGTTTCCTGTTGCGGAAACGGAAACACAATGCCGACAGAGTTACATGCGAGTATATATAATCGATTAATTCGATATAGATTGAATTTATGGCACCCTAAACTAACTATTCTTATACCTTTAACTTTCTTCACTCTTCTTCTACCCTTCTTCCTATGCCCTTCAGTATTTAAAATTAACATTTAGTTACGCTGCCTGCACTTTTGGCAGCTAAGTTTAGGGAATAACTGGAACGTAGTGTTTATTGCATGGGCGTCGGAATGAATATTAACTAGAAAATTTCAGGGACAAACTAAAGCTACACATAGAAGAATCTCAAAGTAATAACAAGAGTTACATATGTCTGAAATCTGAAATTGTCTCAAAATTTACTTTTTTTTTTTTAGTAATTTCTAAAAACTTTTATTATGTTTTTCACTTGGATTTTTTATGACTTCTCTGAAACTGTAAAAAACTAGCAAAAATTTAAAGAAATCTTCAAATTTTGATTTCTAACTAAACAAATACAAAAGGTTGAAAACTTTAAAACTTTACATACACAAAAAAAAAAAAAAACAACAATAATGTAGAAATATTGTAACTTTTGCAACTGAAATTTAAAATGCAACAAAAGAAATTTTTGCGGAAATGTTGAAAATCACAAACAAAAAAAAAGAAGATGAAAAAAAAGTTTGGCCAAGTACTTTAAAGCCTTTATTAACTTTTTAATGCGCTAATTATATGCCGTAGGGTCTGGTACGGGGATAAGGCAACAGTTAAACTTGCCACGCCCCCACCATCATACTTGTAAAGACTACGCCCATGGGCGCCTAAGGCCGTTGCACCTGCCCTACGACAATGAACTCGACAAAAAAACTTAAAGAGCCCGAAAAGTAAAAATTGTATATAAAAAAAAAAAAATAATAATAATAACAACAACAACAACAACAACAAACACACACAAATATATAGAGTGAAAGCTTTTGGCGAGAAATTAAAGTAAAAGTCGCGCGCAAAAAGTTTTTGAAGAACTTTCGCCGGGTTGAAAAACTTGAGGCCATAATTGAAAATTGTTTTTTTTATCGAAATGTTTGTTGCTGCTTCAGCTACAGCAACAGCTATTGGCTGCTGCTTCTTCTTCATCTTCCTTGGACTTATGTTATTGTTATTGTTGAAAATGCAGCAGCTACAGCTGATCCTGAAGCTGATCCTGTATCTCCAAAGTGCTGATTAATTAATTGCTATCAATATCAATGACTAAAGGCAAAGGCAAAGGCAAAGGAAAAAAACCAAAGGCTGAGTATGAGTCTGAAGCGAATGCGGGAAGACACTGATAGAGTTAGTGGCATATAGATTGTTGTAGAAAGAGGATTGCTGATTTGGGTAGGAAGGTTGAATGCAGTTCAATGAAGCACTGGGCAGGAGTAGGAGCGGTACAGTGGTTGCTTTGATGGATTGCAAAAAGGTATTTTATGTAATACGTAGCCAGAGTCAACGTCAGGCGCCTAACCCCGACCGAGGAGCACCAAGGAGAACCATGGAGAGTTTTTTTTTTTTTTTTTTGGGAGGTTAAGGGACTAGAGCGAGTAGCGCAGCACATATGTATCACAAAGCATGTATATATATACGGGGCTATATACAACGAGCTGCCTATATATGCTCCCCTCTCCTCCGATAATCACACATACAAACACACACAGTGCGAGAGGGAGACCGCATATGCTATTGGCGAGA
>JBAMBR010004238.1:0-15000 GCA_037044475.1 Zaprionus obscuricornis | reverse complement strand
TTTAGCCACGAATCGAATGAAATGTCGCGAGAATCGTTCTTTGCCATCTTTTTGGCCCACCACCCCACCCACCATCGCCCCCCAACCTAACTATAGCTCACTCCAGTTAAAATTTACTTGCTCCTTCTCCTACTTCTACTGCGTGCAAATCGTTTGCGGTGCCCACCCCACCTCCCATGGCACTTCTTCTTCTTCTTATCCACTTGCTATAGAACAGTCGGCCGCCCTCATGCCCCTCCACACCCCGCTAGCATTGCGTTCGTCAACGACATTTGGGACACATTTACCAAAACATTTTACGTATTCAGAAGCAAAAGTTTGCGACGCTACCGACTGCCGACTACTGAATACTGACTGCCGCCTGCTGCCTGCCACATACCGCATGCCGCCTGCCAATGCGGTTCTTGTCGCCGACTAGTAACCACTGCCTACCATACCATACCCCACTCCATCATCAGTTGCTTACCTACCCCGCACTCTATACTGTTAGAGCGCTGTTTGCATTTCGCATTTACCGTTGTTGTTGTTGTAGTTGTTGCTGCTGTTGTCTTCATAACGCGGCTGCTATTGCCGCTGGGCCTCGGCCAACAGTTCATATCAACTTCATACAGTAAACAACAGCAAGCAGCAGCGACAACAACAATAGCAACAACAATAATAACAACAATAGAAGCATTGGCAATGTGCGTGCAGATTGGCAACGCAGCTCGTTAAAGCTGACTTTAAGCGCAGCACTCGAAAGTATGCTATGGAAATTTAACAAATGACAGTCTCTCAATTAGCTATTGTTGTTGTTGCTGCTGCTGTTGTTGCTGCTGCTGTTGTTAATATTTTTTGTTGTCTTCATTTCATATCTGTCTCGTTAAGCACAACAACAAGAACAAAACAACAAACAGCAACAACAAGAACAAAACAACACTGAAATAAATGGTAACATAGGCAATTTGACTCTAGATTGCCGCGGCACAACCGCGCTGCTTATTAATGTTGATTTAAAGCACTGCGCTTAAATGTATGCTATGAAAATATGCTGCTTCTTGGCTTCTTCAGTTTCTTAATGCAGTAATTAAGATGCGCTTAAAACTACAGCAAGTAATGTATAGCTTTGAAATATACATTTTTAATTTCATATTTGTAAAATGTTTAATATTTAATATTAATAAAAATATTTTATAAAAATAATATTAAATTAATAATGAAATAAACAAATATTATTTTATTTTTTTATTTATATTAATAAAAATATTTTATAAAAATAATATTAAATTAATAATGAAATAAACAAATATTATTTTATTTTTTATTTATATTAATAAAAATATTTAATAAAAATAATATTAAATTAATAATGAAATGAACAAATATTATTTTATTTTTTATTTTTTTTTATTTTATTATTTATTTATTATTTAATTTTGTATAGTTCAAAAATTAATAGTAAAAATTATATGTTACTTTTTTATTGTAATTTATATTGTAAATATCAAAAATTATTTTTTTTTCAATATTTGACTAGCAAAAAAAAACAACAAAAAAGAAAAAACTGTTTCATATGATAAACAAGGCAAAACAATAGGCAAACAGTAAACAATAGGCCTAAAGACATGTTACTTATGAATGTGTATGTGTGTGTGTGTTACGTGCGTGTTTTGTTGCGTGCAGATTGGCAGCGTGGCTCATTTAAAGCGCAGCGCACAAAATTATGCTATAGAAATTTAACAAATGACAGCAAGCCTCTCAATTAGCCACATACAAAATAACTGCTGGGCATATACACATACACAATGATAGAGAGAGACAGAGAGAGAGAGAGAGAGAGAGAGAGAGAGGGGTATACATAGATAGAGCGTCGCCCAAAGGGCATAACATTTTACAAAACGCGTTGTTGTTGTCGACATTGTGTGTGTGCCAACAAAATGTATGCAGATTTTCTTGTTTTGCTGTTGCTGATGATGTCTATATACACATATATACATATTTATATATGTATATTTATTTATATGTCTATGTGTGCTCGTTGCCGTCATGTGTGTGTGCCTGTGTGTGTGTGTGCTCGACTGTGTCAGCCTCACGCACAATCCAATATAAATAAAATATACACACAAATACGCGTAACGACCTCATTAGCATAATAACGGTAAGTAATGGATGAAAAATGCCATTAAACAACACTTTATGACTTTCTCTCTTACTGTGCACACACACACACACACACACACACACGCACACACATCTACACAAATTTGATTTAAATGCGTGCGTGTTGTTGTTGTTGTTGTTGTTGTTGCTGTTGCTGTTGCTGCTGCTGCTGCTGTTGCTGTTGCTACTGTTGTTGCCGCCTTCGCACTGGCTTCAAATCTAAGACTTAAAAGCTCTCGCAGCACACTCCATAAACATAAAACCGATCGACAGACAACACAACAAAGTGAATAATGTGCAAAACACTGACTGAAAATAAAATAACAGTTACATCAACAAACACTGACAGTGAGTATGAAAGAGATAGACAATGTAAGTAGCAAAAATATAATGAAAATGAAAATGTGCGAGCACTGAAGAAACAGTTTAAACACGCGCCCAAAAAAAACCGCAACACGCTAAGCTGCAGCAAACCTCAAGCTAAGTAAATTAATAAATCCTTTTTTTGGTCTCTTTACATACGCTTCAAAATTTTACAGTTTTCTATTTTATTTTTTGCCTAAAATGTAAAGTAAAATTTGGCATAACTTTCCATTTTCAGCTGGCATACAAAAGTATGCTATAGTTTTTTTTGCGCTTTGCAAATTTACGCTTTGTCCTTTGAAATGATTATTAGCTGGCATATAAAAGTATGCTACAGTTTTTTTTTTTAATGCTGCTGCAATTTGAACTAAATATTGAACAAAAATAATAAATGTAAATAAATAAATGCAAGGAAAATACAATTTCTTATATTTTCAAATTAAAAAAAATAAGAAAAATTAAAAATAAAATAAATAAAATAAATAAAATAAATAAATAAAATAAATAAAATAAATAAAATAAATAAAATAAATAAAATAAATAAAATAAATAAAATAAATAAAATAAATAAAATAAATAAAATAAATAAAATAAATAAAATAAATAAAATAAATAAAATAAATAAAATAAATAAAATAAATAAATATAAATATAAATACAAAAAATTATATTAAAAATATATTCAAAATTTTCTAACGTAGCTAATTATTGTAATAAAACATTTATTCAGTATTTTACTATAAATATTATAACAATTTAAAAATAATTATAATATTTATTTATTTATATTTTAATATATTTAAAATATTAAATTTAAGAAATTCATTTATTTTTCTAGATTTTTATCAATATTATCGTAAAATACTGAATAAATGTTTTATTCACAAAATTAATTAGCTACGTTAGAAAATTTTGAATATATTTTTAATATAATTTTTTGTATTTATATTTATATTTATTTATTTTATTTATTTTATTTATTTTATTTATTTTATTTATTTTATTTATTTTATTTATTTTATTTATTTTATTTATTTTATTTATTTTATTTATTTTATTTATTTTATTTATTTTATTTATTTTATTTATTTTATTTATTTTATTTATTTTATTTTATTTATTTTATTTATTTTATTTATTTTATTTATTTTATTTATTTTATTTATTTTATTTATTTTATTTATTTTATTTATTTTATTTATTTTATTTATTTTATTTATTTTATTTATTTTATTTATTTTATTTATTTTATTTATTTTATTTATTTTATTTATTTTATTTATTTTATTTATTTTATTTATTTTATTTATTTTATTTATTTTATTTATTTTATTTATTTTATTTATTTTATTTATTTTATTTATTTTATTTATATTTTTTTTTTTGTATTTTTGAATAATTATTTTTATTATATTTATTTTATTTTAAACTATTTTATTTTTATTATTCTTTTTATATGTATTTGTATTTATATAATGAATTTTAATGTTAAATTTCTTATTAGTATTTAATTTTTTATTTTTTTTTTGTCTTCGTTTTCTTCGTTTTGTGTCAGTGTATGGCGCAGCTGGTAAATGAGGTCAGGAGCAAGGTATCAACAAAGGGTGCAAGGACTTAGCAAAAAGGACTAAGGACTCGCGCTGCCAACTGATACTGATAATACTTGCTATGCAAATTTGATTTGTTGTGTTGCTTGCCACGTACGTGAGAACGTCCATTGCCCCCAAAGGATGCTAAGAAAAAGACAAACCTTTGCTCAGACCATACCGTCTCCTGCTTCTGCTCAACAGGCAATGAAACCTTCGTCTAAGGCAACGGGTGGCTTGTGCACTTTGTAACTGGTTGTGTAAACACTCCAAAAGAAAGCAGAGCTTAATGCGAGAGAGAGAGAGAGAGGAAGAGACGGAAAGAGGGAGAGCAGCATAAGCTCAACCCAAGCACTGTTAAAATGCAAAAAAAAAATACGAAAAACAAAAAAAAAAGGGCAAACGACAACGACGAAAGGGTCAAAAAAGACTGTCAGTCAGTCAGTTAAGGACAAGGACTAGCGGACACTGCAAGGGAATTGAGACTGTGAGCAGCGCCGCCCAATATAACAGAAGCATCACATGACGCGATGCGTTGCGCTGCGTTGCGATGCCGACTGCTTTGGCATTTCAACTTGTCGTGGTAATTGCGTAGCATTTCCATAGATTAAGGGATTTACTCAACTGCCTTCAACGTCACTGATACCAAAAGCGAACCCGAAAGAAAGACAAAGGCTAGGCCATGCCTGGTCCCAGTCCGTCCAGCTGGTTGGCCGAACAGTGAACTGAAACCAAAGTGAAGAAATTTTCTTGGCACGCACCAAAAAAAAAAAAAAAAAAAAAAAAGAGAAACAAGAACGACAACGGGAAAAACAGAAAACAAAAAAAAAAACAGAAAAAAAAGACGACGCTCAAGTGTAGTAAAACGCTTGTGTTAAATACTTTTATTGAGATGGTAAGCCTTTTTATTAGCTCAGACCTAAATAAACAAGCCAAAAGCGAGCGGGTCGGACATGAAGCTAATGCCCCCAACTGCCTGCCACATTGCCCCAGTGCTCGCATAGCTCATCAACATGGGGGTAAAAAAAAAATGAAAAAACTGAAAAGTCGAAACATTCAGAAGGTAGCAAAAAGACACACAATATGCGGCATGCGGCATGCGGCATGCGGCAAGCAGCCTGATGGGGAACTAAGGGAACATGCGGCATGCGGCTTTTATCTGTCTAAAGGGACCGTGGCATGGGATCAACGAGGTCGTCGAGCCAACGTTTAACATACTTTAAACATGTTTTTCCAGCTACAAATAAAACATTAAAAAAAACAAAACAAAAAAAAACACAAACACAACGATAAATTCGCTAAAATTAAGCAACAAAAAAAATAAAATAATAAAAAAAAGTAATAATAAAAATAAAAATAAAAAAAAAAACGTGCAAATTAAATTGAAGCATGAAATGAACTAATAAACTTAAGATTGACATTCAACTGGCTTATAGAACGTCACTTAAACGATTAGCCAGTAAACGTGACAATAAAATAAAAATAATTAGAAGAAAAACCCAAAAAAAAAGCAAAATCCTTTCAACACTTTTGTGCTACAAGCTTAAGTTCAATTTCTTTTTCTTAAAATACTTTAAAGATTTTTTTGTCAGCAGAATTTTATATTTCTGTTTGTTTTCAGTCGACAAAAGTTTGAGAAAAATTGCAGAGGCATGAGAAAATAATTTTTTAAAATTATATTTTTGTATATAAATTTTTTTTTCTCTTGATAACAAAAGAAAAAAAAAATTGTTTTTAAATATTTTTACTTTTTTTTAATATTTATTATTTTTTTCATAAAATTAATTTTTTAAATTTATATTCTGCCATATACATTTAAATTTAATTTTTCTTATTTTTTTTTTAATTTGAAAATATAAGAAATTGTATTTTCCTTGCATTTATTTATTTACATTTATTATTTTTGTTCAATATTTAGTTCAAATTGCAGCAGCATTAAAAAAAAAAACTGTAGCATACTTTTATATGCCAGCTAATAATCATTTCAAAGGACAAAGCGTAAATTTGCAAAGCGCAAAAAAAACTATAGCATACTTTTGTATGCCAGCTGAAAATGGAAAGTTATGCCAAATTTTACTTTACATTTTAGGCAAAAAATAAAATAGAAAACTGTAAAATTTTGAAGCGTATGTAAAGAGACCAAAAAAAGGATTTATTAATTTACTTAGCTTGAGGTTTGCTGCAGCTTAGCGTGTTGCGGTTTTTTTTGGGGCGCGTGTTTAAACTGTTTCTTCAGTGCTCGCACATTTTCATTTTCATTATATTTTTGCTACTTACATTGTCTATCTCTTTCATACTCACTGTCAGTGTTTGTTGATGTAACTGTTATTTTATTTTCAGTCAGTGTTTTGCACATTATTCACTTTGTTGTGTTGTCTGTCGATCGGTTTTATGTTTATGGAGTGTGCTGCGAGAGCTTTTAAGTCTTAGATTTGAAGCCAGTGCGAAGGCGGCAACAACAGTAGCAACAGCAACAGCAGCAGCAACAGCAACAGCAACAACAACAACACGCACGCATTTAAATCAAATTTGTGTAGATGTGTGTGCTTGTGTGTGTGTGTGTGTGTGCACAGTAAGAGAGAAAGTCATAAAGTGTTGTTTAATGGCATTTTTCATCCATTACTTACCGTTATTATGCTAATGAGGTCGTTACGCGTATTTGTGTGTATATTTTATTTATATTGGATTGTGCGTGAGGCTGACACAGTCGAGCACACACACATGACGGCAACGAGCACACATAGACATATAAATAAATATACATATATAAATATGTATATATGTGTATATAGACATCATCAGCAACAGCAAAACAAGAAAATCTGCATACATTTTGTTGGCACACACACAATGTCGACAACAACAACGCGTTTTGTAAAATGTTATGCCCTTTGGGCGACGCTCTATCTATGTATACCCCTCTCTCTCTCTCTCTCTCTCTCTCTCTCTGTCTCTCTCTATCATTGTGTATGTGTATATGCCCAGCAGTTATTTTATATGTGGCTAATTGAGAGGCTTGCTGTCATTTGTTAAATTTCTATAGCATAATTTTGTGCGCTGCGCTTTAAATGAGCCACGCTGCCAATCTGCACGCAACAAAACACGCACGTAACACACACACACATACACATTCATAAGTAACATGTCTTTAGGCCTATTGTTTACTGTTTGCCTATTGTTTTGCCTTGTTTATCATATGAAACAGTTTTTTCTTTTTTGTTGTTTTTTTTTGCTAGTCAAATATTGAAAAAAAAATAATTTTTGATATTTATAATATAAATTACAATAAAAAAGTAACATATAATTTTTACTATTAATTTTTGAACTATACAAAATTAAATAATAAATAAATAATAAAATAAAAAATAAAATAATATTTGTTCATTTCATTATTAATTTAATATTATTTTTATTAAATATTTTTATTAATATAAATAAAAAATAAAATAATATTTGTTTATTTCATTATTAATTTAATATTATTTTTATAAAATATTTTTATTAATATAAATAAAAAATAAAATAATATTTGTTTATTTCATTATTAATTTAATATTATTTTTATAAAATATTTTTATTAATATAAATAAAAAATAAAATAATATTTGTTTATTTCATTATTAATTTAATATTATTTTTATTAAATATTTTTATTAATATAAATAAAAAAATAAAATAATATTTGTTTATTTCATTATTAATTTAATATTATTTTTATTAAATATTTTTATTAATATAAATAAAAAAATAAAATAATATTTGTTTATTTCATTATTAATTTAATATTATTTTTATTAAATATTTTTATTAATATAAATAAAAAAATAAAATAATATTTGTTTATTTCATTATTAATTTAATATTATTTTTATAAAATATTTTTATTAATATAAATAAAAAAATAATATAATATTTGTTTATTTCATTATTAATTTAATATTATTTTTTATAAAATATTTTTATTAATAAAAATAAAAAAATAAAATAATATTTGTTTATTTCATTATTAATTTAATATTATTTTCATAAAATATTTTTATTAATATAAATAAAAAATAAAATAATATTTGTTTATTTCATTACTAATTTAATATTATTTTCATAAAATATTTTTATTTTTATTTTTTTTTTTTTTTTTATTAAGTGAAGAAACAGTACTTCGTAACGTACTTTAATAACACAATGAATACAGAAATTATGTTGACCAAACCCCATTTACAGTTTGATGGAGAGTTAATTATTAATTAAAATTACAGTATGTTTATTTCACTATTAATTTAATATTATTTTTATAAAATATTTTTATTAATATTAAATATTAAACATTTTACATATATGAAATTAAAAATGTATATTTCAAAGCTATACATTACTTGCTGTAGTTTTAAGCGCATCTTAATTACTGCATTAAGCAACTGAAGAAGCTAAGAAGCAGCATATTTTCATAGCATACATTTAAGCGCAGTGCTTTAAATCAACATTAATAAGCAGCGCGGTTGTGCCGCGGCAATCTAGAGAGTCAAATTGCCTATGTTACCATTTATTTCAGTGTTGTTTTGTTCTTGTTGTTGCTGTTTGTTGTTTTGTTCTTGTTGTTGTGCTTAACGAGACAGATATGAAATGAAGACAACAAAAAATATTAACAACAGCAGCAGCAGCAACAACAGCAGCAGCAACAACAACAATAGCTAATTGAGAGACTGTCATTTGTTAAATTTCCATAGCATACTTTCGAGTGCTGCGCTTAAAGTCAGCTTTAACGAGCTGCGTTGCCAATCTGCACGCACATTGCCAATGCTTCTATTGTTGTTATTATTGTTGTTGCTATTGTTGTTGTCGCTGCTGCTTGCTGTTGTTTACTGTATGAAGTTGATATGAACTGTTGGCCGAGGCCCAGCGGCAATAGCAGCCGCGTTATGAAGACAACAGCAGCAACAACTACAACAACAACAACGGTAAATGCGAAATGCAAACAGCGCTCTAACAGTATAGAGTGCGGGGTAGGTAAGCAACTGATGATGGAGTGGGGGGTATGGTAGGCAGTGGTTACTAGTCGGCGACAAGAACCGCATTGGCAGGCGGCATGCGGTATGTGGCAGGCAGCAGGCGGCAGTCAGTATTCAGTAGTCGGCAGTCGGTAGCGTCGCAAACTTTTGCTTCTGAATACGTAAAATGTTTTGGTAAATGTGTCCCAAATGTCGTTGACGAACGCAATGCTAGCGGAGTGTGGAGTGGCATGAGGGCGGCGGACTGTTCTATAGCAAGTGGATAAGAAGAAGAAGAATTGCCATGGGAGGTGTGGTGGGCACCGCAAACGATTTGCACGCAGTAGAAGTAGGAGAAGGAGCAAGTAAATTTTAACTGGAGTGAGCTATAGTTAGGTTGGGGGACGATGGTGGGTGGGGTGGTGGGCCAAAAAGATGGCAAAGAACGATTCTCGCGACATTTCATTCGATTCGTGGCTAAATAACTTGGTTTTTCTCTCCCAAAAAACGCCAACGGGCGCACAGAGCAAAAGTAGACTGTCGCTGGGCTAGGGAAGTGAACGTTAGACAGCAAACAAGCAACGAAAGTATATATGTGTGTGTGTGAGAGAGAGAATGAGAGAGAGAGGGAGATAGTATAAGAGAGCAAGACAGTGAGATTCCAAGCACAAAATTCATATGGTATGAGCATTGAGCTGGTAGACAGAACCAAGGCGCGGTCTGTGGTCGCTGGTCGATGCGGTTCCTGTTCCTTTAGCATTGCTTCTGGTGTGTTACTGCTACTTCTCCAACTACTTGTTCTTCTTCTGCTCATTGCTGTTGTTGTTGTCTATTGCAGCTGTTTGGATTGTTGCGCCTTCCTTGGCATAGATTGAAGGTGGGGGTTGGTGTCTAGAACTAGGTAGTTTGGAGGTTGAATGTGGCTGTAGCTGTAGCACTGTGGCACTTCTTAAGCGCTTTCTTGTCCTGCGGTGGTCGTTTGTTTGTCGTGCACATAAATCCTAGCGCTAGTTGTCCCAAAGGCACTGCCACTGGCAGCCCACGGTGACAGTTGTTACCTTCATTGCC
The DNA here is from genome assembly GCA_037044475.1 of Zaprionus obscuricornis. Taxonomy (NCBI): domain Eukaryota; kingdom Metazoa; phylum Arthropoda; class Insecta; order Diptera; family Drosophilidae; genus Zaprionus; species Zaprionus obscuricornis. Next base: position 4,859 of record JBAMBR010004238.1, on the reverse strand, counting down.
TCATTCCATTGCCTCTGGCCACGCTCAACCACCTGCCCAGTCAGTGTCACAGCTCAGTGGTTGCTCTTGCTGTGTGCGCGTGTAAACCGCATACTTAATTATGAAGTCGTCGCCGCCACTGCTACAGCTGCTCATTCTCTCTCTATCACTCACTCTCTCTTTTTCTCGCTTTCAGTCTTTCCAATGTCCACCTGGTGCTGTTTTAGCTTTAGCAGCTGAAACAGCTGCGCTTGGAACTGTCTTAAAGTCATTTTCAATATTTTAAGCCCCCAAAATATAACTGTAAACTGAATTCCAATTCCAAAAATTCTTTTTTCTATACCCTGCAAACATAGGACTATTGAGCATTAAGCTTTATGTAGTGCTTCTCTTCCCTTAAAAAATATTTCGTTAGTTTACCAAATATTATATGAAGGTACCCTGCGTGATATACAGAATGATATTTACTTCGGATCGTTTTTGGAGATATTTTTAATAATTGCAAATTTTAGAATTATTAGAAAATATTAATATTCCATCAAAATTTTATAAGGAATAAATTATAGGAAAACATCCAAAAAAATATACAATATGTTTTTCTTTTCGTTTTTGGAGAAATTTTTAAAAATTGCAAATTTTAGAATTATTAGAAAATATTTATACTCCATCAAAATTTTATAAGGAATAAATTATAGGAAAACATCCAAAAAAATATATAATATGTTTTTCTTTTCGTTTTTGGAGAAATTTTTAAAAATTGCAAATTTTAGAATTATTAGAAAATATTTATATTCCATCAAAATTTTATAAGGAATAAATTATAGGAAAACATCCTAAAAAATATATAATTTGTTTTTCTTTTCGTTTTTGGAGAAATTTTAAAAAATTGCAAATTTTAGAATTATTAGAAAATATTAATATTCCATCAAAATTTTATAAGGAATAAATTATAGGAAAACATCCTAAAAAATATATAATATGTTTTTCTTTTCTTCGGACTTTTTTTTCAGACAGTTAAACAAAACTCAAAAATTATTAAAATATTTATGGGATTTGCTTTAAGAAGAAGAAGGACTGTAATTGGAGAAATTTTAAATAATTCACAAAGCCAAACTTCAAAAAATTATTAGAGTATTTAGCACGTGTATCAATATTTTGCATACACTTGCCTGTCGTAGACTGAGATCTTTGTCTGCTCTACAGACTTTCTTCCTGTATAATGGTTCGACATAACTTCTTCGACTTGTTCTCTTGAGCTCAAGGAGCATACGCAATGGCGTCAGCTGCTTATGTTGAGCATTTCTTAATCTGACGTTCTAATGAATGTCATAAATTTATCGCCAAAGTGCACCCTCAAGGCAGGCAGGCAGGCAGGCGGCACCCGTTAGTTCATAGCGAATATTTTGTTCAGTACTTTTTGGTACTGTTAACTCTCGGTCTGTGTCACATTTGTCGATTGGCTTCGTTTTAGGGCTAAATAACAAGTCGTGATTTTCCAATTGTGTTTCTATCTTGCCCCGCCTACTGTTCTCTCTCTATCTCTCTCTCTCTGTCTCTCTCTCTGTCTCTCTGTGTATGTGTATAGAGACCGCCCTTTAGTTGAGGGCTGCCCTCGAGTGAAGTGGTCAAGTGAAAAGTTGAGTTTCAGTTCAATTTTAGCACTTGTCACCGAAAATTTCACCAAAAGAGAATGAAGACAGAGCAAAAATAAAAAAAAAAAAAACACATCGCTTGTCGATTGTTTTCTTGCGCTACACAGATGGAGAGAGAGAGAGAGAGAGAGGGTGAGAGAATAACTCTGACATCATCATTTTAATCATCGCTAGACGCTTCGCAACTCCCCCAACTATATTATACCCAAAAACTTACCCTACCCTATCCATAGTGTCCAAATGTCGACTCATCTGACTGACCATTTGACTGTCTTGTACATTCATCGATGTGCGTGTGTGTGTGTGTGTGTGTGTGTGTGTGTGTGCGTGTGCTGTTGCTGTCAATTCTTTTGCTGTCTTACTTGGCCGATAAGCCCAAAAGGGAGTCTGTGTCTGTCTATGTTCTTTGGAAGGTCCTTGAGGTCCTTCATAGCTTGGACATATTCGGACATGCGACATGCACGCTACAAGATAATCACATTAAAAACAGAGTCGCCGTACCGCACCCAAAACACCCCCCAACCCCAATTCTCCACTAGTCTACCACTAGCCAACTAGATAGATAGATAGATAGATAGAGAGTCACCCACATCAATATCAATCCCATAAAGTTGACCCCGATAAGGTTCCAAATTCTCTTCAACAGTCTTTGTCTTTGTCTTTGGATTTGGATTTGGCTTTGGCTTTGTGTCTCTCTGTGTGTCTTTGTCTTATCTTGCTAGTCAAATTGTATTGGCAAAATTGCTAGATCTTGACTTCATAATATTTTCATACAATGTTATCACTCCTCTTTCCCCTTCCCACATCCCACATCCCCTTCCAATTCCCTTACCCCAACACTCAGCACTCACTGTGGCTTTTCCCTGTTGTGTTGCCTTCATTGTGCTCATTATTTCATTTAAGGCTTTTATTGTTTTTCGCATGCCATTAGTCAGTTTTGATTTACATGCGGGCCAAAGCGGCAATGCGGGGATAGGCGGGTGCATTGAATACTAGGGGCGGGCTAGCGGTGTAACAATAAAAATAATAAAAACAACTGTCGCTCAACTTAATAAGAAACAAAAAGAAAAACAGAAGAAAAAAATAAAATAAATACAAAAATCTGGTAAAAAAAAAAAAAAATTAAAATGAAAATAGAAATGAAAGGAAGAGAAAAGAAAAGAAAAAAGGAAAAGGAAAAAAAAATGAAATGAACAAGTGTCCTGGCGGTATAGTACCCTGCACCCCACCCACCAAATGTCAGCTATCCATCCACCAAGTGGCCGCACCACCTCATGTTGTCTCAGTTTTGACTCAAAAGTGAAAAGAAAATCATTCGAAATGACTGTAAAAACAATGAAATTAGGCCGAGGACTGAGAAATCTAATTATTCATCCCCTTGTTGAAGAATTTTTTTTTTTTGGGAATTGCAATTGGAATTGGACTAGCCGAAGGATGGGGTCAAACAAATAGATCTATGGACAGATGGACGAAGAGAAGGCTGAACGAATTAACAGACAGATGAATGTATGAATGAATGAATGAATGAAGAGACAAATGAATGAATAGATAAGTCATTGCATAAATGAATGAATGAAATGAATTGATAAATGAATCGGTTTTGGAAAATTAGCAAAAAAGAAATTAAATTTTAGAAAGAGATGAAAAGATCAAGAATTGGAAGAATTGAAATTGATGAACAGCGGTAACACTTATCGGACAGACAAATCTGAACTAAAGATCAATAGACGAACGTATAACGTAAATGATAACAAAAAAATAAGTATAACGCAGGGACGCAACATCCAAGAAGTAGTCTTTAATTTTAATTCTGTAATTCTCCGATTCTTCGATTGCTCAACAAAAAAAAAAATTTATCAAAAAATTATCTCAAAATTTTAAATTTAACTTAAAAAAAAAATAAATGTTTATCTTTCGCCGTGCGCAATATTGATGTTGCCCCATGTAGCCATGCCGTGCGGTACTGTGCGTCACTGAGCGCCGCATTCCGAAAGCGTCGTGTTAAGTAGCAACAAAATGTGGCAAGTAGCAGCAGCAGCAGCAGCAGCAGCAGCAGCAACGGCAGCAGCACGTAGCACAGTCAAACAATTTTTTTTTCGGACTGTTCTACGAGCAACGACGACAATGACGACGACGCCCCAAAAAAACATAACCGAACGTTACGATACGAACTATACTTCAACTGCGTCTCCCAGCTCCAATTTTGTCTCCTGCTCCAAATGTTAACGCCGACTGTTGACTCTAACGCATGCGTCCTGTGGCATTGGTTGCCGCAAAAGGACTTCCCACTTTTTGATTGTACTATGTTTAAGGGGCGAGCACCGCCTTAACGGTATATTCCGATTGGGAGGCGGCAACGTTGCAACGTTTGTGGCACCAACGCTTGCGCCCCTCGCTGCGGCACATTGATTTGCTGCCACACGAATCGCAATATGCTCTCTCTCTCACTCTCTCTCTCTCTCTCTCACTCACTCTCTTATTTCATTTTGACTTTCTCATTCTAGCACAAGACTTGCAAGCATATTCTCCTTCTCTCGCCAATAGCATATGCGGTCTCCCTCTCGCACTGTGTGTGTTTGTATGTGTGATTATCGGAGGAGAGGGGAGCATATATAGGCAGCTCGTTGTATATAGCCCCGTATATATATACATGCTTTGTGATACATATGTGCTGCGCTACTCGCTCTAGTCCCTTAACCTCCCAAAAAAAAAAAAAAAAAAACTCTCCATGGTTCTCCTTGGTGCTCCTCGGTCGGGGTTAGGCGCCTGACGTTGACTCTGGCTACGTATTACATAAAATACCTTTTTGCAATCCATCAAAGCAACCACTGTACCGCTCCTACTCCTGCCCAGTGCTTCATTGAACTGCATTCAACCTTCCTACCCAAATCAGCAATCCTCTTTCTACAACAATCTATATGCCACTAACTCTATCAGTGTCTTCCCGCATTCGCTTCAGACTCATACTCAGCCTTTGGTTTTTTTCCTTTGCCTTTGCCTTTGCCTTTAGTCATTGATATTGATAGCAATTAATTAATCAGCACTTTGGAGATACAGGATCAGCTTCAGGATCAGCTGTAGCTGCTGCATTTTCAACAATAACAATAACATAAGTCCAAGGAAGATGAAGAAGAAGCAGCAGCCAATAGCTGTTGCTGTAGCTGTAGCTGTAGCTGAAGCAGCAACAAACATTTCGATAAAAAAAAACAATTTTCAATTATGGCCTCA
>JBAMBR010004237.1:0-34128 GCA_037044475.1 Zaprionus obscuricornis | reverse complement strand
TGCTAGCTGTTGAGCTGCTCTTAATTCATATGAAATGTAAGTATATATGTATGTATGTATGTATATATGTAATATATAATATATGCTAATATATACATATATACATACATATATAATATATTTCTATATATAATTTATAAATGTGAAGAATATACATACATGCGTTTGGTACAGACTGCGTAATTATGAAATAATCTCGTCTCAGTAATCGTTGGGAATTTTGTATTTGTTTTTTTTGTAGTCCAAGAAATCAATATATGTATATACATATAGTAGTATGTATCTCTATCAATTGATAAGCCTCACCACCACGATGATCTTGTGGAACATGTGTGTATATAAAGTCTAGCAGCTAGATGAGAGCAGCACAGTGCTAAAAGTTGACTAGATCAAGCAATATATACTAACAAGAAGAAGAAGAAGCACAATTAGCAGAATCTATATTAAAAACTTTTGTGAAAATCCATTTATTTCTTACAGCATGTCGCAGCAGACTTCACCGTCGCGTGTTAGTCGCTTAGCATTATGGACGGGAATATTCATGTTACTGTTGATCACACATGATATTGATGCAAAACGTTGGTTTGGTGGCGGCAGCAGAAGTCGCTCAAGTTCAAGCTCATCTAGACGCACATCATCATCATCATCGTCGCATGGTTCACATTCCTATGGACATGCAGATAATACACGTCTCAGCTATGGTGGCAGCAGTCACAGTTATTCGCCACCCAAGGCTAGCTATTCGCCACCCAGTCATTCGGCACCATCCAGTCACATCCAGTCGAGTCATATAACACAAAGTCATGCGGCACCAAGTCATGCGGCGCCAAGTCATGCAGCGACAAGCCATAGCGCAAATCCATCGCCCATTGGCTGGAATGTGCCTGCAAAGGCACAAGGACCACCACCAGCATATTCGGCTACCAATCCTGTTGGTGGTGCACGCACCAATATACATGAACCACCGCCAGCATATAATCCAGCATATAAAGCAAGTGCACCAGCAGCAAGTCAATCGGCAGCAAGTTATCCACGTCAAACAGCTGGCACTAGCAGCAGCAGCAGCAGCGGCAGTTCTGGACCTCATTATTATGGTCATTCTCATGGCACCAGCTATAGGGGACGCCAGAATGGAACCTCATCGTCGGGTGTATATCATCAGCCAATACAGGCGACCAATACACATGGCGTACAATCAGGTTATCCGGGTGCCACATATCATAGTCCTGGCAATTTGCCTGCAGGTGCCACTTACCATTCGGCTGGTCACTTGCCCGCTGGTGCTACATATCATCCGGCTGGACAGTTGCCCGCTGGTGCTACGTATCATCCGGCTGGACATTTGCCTGCTGGTGCTACATATCATCCAACTAGTTATGCTGCACCGCCTGGTGCCACATATCATGCACCTGGACAAATTCCTGCTGGCGCTACTTATTATCCGACGGGTGGTGTACCACATGGTGCCACATATTATCCACAGCAGCCAGTGGCAGCAATGCCTGCTGGTGCCACATTCTTGCCAGTTGGTGCAGCCATACCCGCCGGTGCCACATACTATCCGCAAGCACCAAAATCATCATCTGGTCCAGGATTGGGTAAGTCCACTTTTTTTTATTGTTTTCATACTTTTTATTAACTATGAAATTCCATACTTCCCATACTTGTCTTTTTCAGGAACTGGACTCATTGCTGGCGCTTTGGGTGGTGCTATTTTGGGTCACGCTCTTACGCCCACGCACACACGTGTCATTGAGCATGGCTCATCCAGTGGCAACTATGGCGGCGGCGGCGGCGGTGGCAACAACGGCAACAATGACGACAAGATCATCATCATAAACAATGGACCACCGGGATCTGTGACCACCACTGGCACAGGCTCTGGCACTACTGTAATCAATACTGGCGCCGCACAACCAGCAGCACCTGCACCATACTATCCTGATGCCTCAATGCAGCCAGCACCTGCTGCTATTCCAAACTATGCAGCTGGCCCAGCTCCTGCAGCTGGTCCTGCTCCAGCAGCTGGTCCTGCACCGGCACCTGGCCCTGCACCGGCACCTGGCCCAGCACCCCCACCACAGCCTGCTCAGGGCGCTGAACAAACTCCGCTAGCGCCACTGCCAGGTGCGCCAGTTAATGCTGCTGCTGCTGCATCTGTGAACAATGCCAGTCCAGCGGCTGCAGTTGGTACCAATGGAACGGCTGCTGTTGAGCCACAACCACCAAATTATGGCATCATTTGTGTGCCAACAAAAGTGCCAGAACCAGATCCAAAGGATCCTACGAAGACCATTGAAGTTGATAGAATTGCTTGCTATCCGGCACCACCACCAGAGCCTGTACCAGCAGTCAATGGCACTGATCCAGCTGCTGTTGGTGCTGCTGGAGCTATTGCCGGTGCTGCTGCTGCTGGAGCTGCTGTGGCATCAGGCGCAACTGCAACTCAAACGAATGTATCGCCAGATTCCGCACCTCTAGCACCATTCCAGCCTACGCCCCTTAGCATACCCGATGGCTCTGTACCGCTGGCTCCTCTGAAACCTGGTGCCCAACCCGATGTAATGCGTATGCCTGGCCAGACATCTGCACGTCTCTCAGCCGAATCGGGATTGCATGATGCACATAGTGGTGGCAAATCTTTACTCCAATTGAGTTCACTGTCTACATTGCTAACACTGTTGGTTGCCTACTGTCTGCATTAATCTATGCTTCATGCTGTTACTCTTTCCATATAGTCAGCGAATTTCAAAGCTTATGAGATTCTCTTCTTTATATATTTATATTATAAATATTTTTGTAAATCTGGCGAAATTTTACATACTCGTACACGTAGCTTTTTTCACTTAGTTTCATATAATAAAAATATAATCCGAATTACGAATATTAATTTTAAGATTTAAATGTAATTTAAATTAAATATTTTATTTAATTTCGAATTTTTTGCAATTTAATGCAGCGTCATCTGTGCTGAATAAACAGAACTAAAACTTAACTAAGGGCAATGTTTCGACTAAAATTGTAGCAGCGCCATCTATAGGCTTTAAGAGTAAAGTTGCTTAGCGAGCGCACAAACCTTAAATATGGTGCCGCTATTTAAGGCTTGTGAGCTCGCTAAACGCTCGAAAGAAAGTGGCAACTCTTAAGTTCCAATCACATCGACTGCGTATAATCTATGAGATACAAAAGTATAATTGCATTATGGAAAGGAGCTTACAATTTTTATTATTTGCTTAGTGGCAAATTAAGAAACGATTTAAATTTTATATTAAATTTTATTTTATTTGTATTTTTTTTTTATTTCTATAACAATTTTATTATTGAATTAATTTAAAAAAAAAAAATTTTTTTTTTTAATAACTTTCGTAGTCAATGCTCGGCTGAATTCGACAGATAAGTTTCAACCAAAATTCTCTAGCAACTTTATTAAATATGACAAAATATATAAAAAGGACAAAACCTTGAATTGTTGCCGTTAAACAAAATAGAAGCGTTACAATAAATCCAAAATTTAAATACGCCCCAAAGCCAAATAACCAAGTAAGACCAAGCATAGAAAATAATAATATCATTAAACCAATTTGCATATAAAATTCTCGATTACTATGCGCTCTAAGACTTGCAATACGTATGAAAATCCGAATAAATGCATAACCATTGCCCATAAGAACCAAACCAATGGGCAACAATACACCAAAATCTAGTCCATAACCAGTTGGATAACATACGGTTGCCTCAGTTGCATATTCCAATGGCATATACGATGCTCTATCGAAGCACAATAACAATAATGTTGGCACCAATGGCATTATCCATGCCAATATTACTACTTTCAGGACAATATGTTCAGTATTTGAACCAAAGAGTGTAATATGTCGTCGATATTGAAGATAACCAATAATTAACATCCATGAGAATAGCAATAGGACAGAATATTGAAATAATGCACCAACAAGAATACACCAAATATTATCTTGAATGAATTCATAATGCCAAAACCATTCATTGATATCAACAAGAAACATAAGTATATAAAGTAATGCCATTGCAACAGTTACATTAAGTAACAATTGTATTGAATGTGATGATGAACGCCATTTCTTTGACATTGCCGTTAACCATATGCCAACAATGCCAATTAATGATAAGCCACAGCCAATTGTTGTAACAATATCTAAGATTTCTTCATGTTGTTCATTTTTCAATGGATCTTCAGCATTTGCCAAGCAATTTGTTTGCTTACAACTGGCGCCCATTAAGAATGCAAATTGTGTTAAATGTTTTGTTTGACAGACAACAATTGGACTATCAGTTAAACTTGTTGGACTTGTCGTAACGCCTGTTGTCTTCCATGTTCCATAATCCCAGTAACCACAATAATTATTATTATTATTATTATTATTATTTATATTTTCATTTGATTTATGCATGAAATCATATTGTTCGTTGCGTAGCAGAAATGTTAATTTGTGTGGCAAATCATTTTTTGCTGTAATAAAATAGAAAAATTAATTATAAAATTGTAAATTTCAATATTTAATATTTAAATTATTATTGTTATTGTTATTATTATTATATTTAAATTATTTCTTAATAATTTTTATATATTTATGTATTAACTTTATTATTTTAATAATAAACCTTGCCGTGCTATTTAGCAATTAATGTGATTAATAAATTTAATATTGAAATTTGTTTTATATTAATTAAGTTAAATTACCATAGCTTAATTAATTATATAAATTATAATTATAATAAAATAATTAAAATATTAATATTTATAAATATAAATTAATAATAAATATAAATAATAATAAAATAATTAAAATATTAATATTAATAAATATAAATTAATAATGTTTAATAATTAATTATTTTGCTTTCTTTTTGTTTTAATTAATTAATTTTACAATTACTATAGTTCTATAAAAAATTAATAAATTACATTTAATAATTAAAAACAAATTAATTTTATATACATTAATAGCGCATTATTTAATCAAATTATAAATTAAAATGTAAATTAAATTTTATAGTAAACAATAAAATTTTTAAAATTAATTATTATTATTTAAATTAATTTTTGAATTAAATATAAAATTTATATGCTATTTTCTGCTCTTTAACAATTAAATGAACTTAATTAATTATTAAAATTAATTTATATTATATTTTCTATTTAAATAATAATATATAAATATTTTATTATTACAAATTATTATTGTATTAAACTCTTTATATATACATAATTTATAATTAAATGCACATTAAATCGAATCATTTGAATTAATCAACAATAAATCGCTTTATTATTAGCAAGATCTTAATCATTATACTACTATAATTAGATAACTTGTGCTCATGCATGAAGTCAGTGAAAGTTCTACTGTTATAATTATTAATAAATTAATTACTAAGAAAATGCTAATAATTACAAATTAATAATAAATACATAATATTAATGTGAATTATTATTATTAGTAATATCAGCAACTAATTAAAATTATAATAAATAATGTTTTGCAATATTACTTACATGATATTTCCGGTATATCTATAGAGAGCACGTGACTGCTTGGAATCGTTCGTATATATTCACTTATATATGAATCAACAAATAGCGCATTATTTCCATAGATCTTGAATACTAGATATGTAGCACCAACTTTTTCCAATGCATTCCATAATTTATCGCTTAAAAATGTAGCAGCTATTAAACCATCTTCAGCTCGAAGTTCCATTAAACGTTGATGCGAATATAATAGACGAAACCAGAAGCGATGATGCTTACAATTACGTCTACCAATACCAGCACGATCATATATTGCAACTCCAGTATAATTATTACATTTTGGATATATATTGAATACACTCAAATTTCCCATAATTAATATTTGTACGCCAGATTCAATTTTTACATCAACAAGATTTTTGATTTGTGGTTTACTTGGCATACAACTGATATTACTACGATCCTTTTGCTGTATTAAATTATTCATAGAATTTTCAAATTTATAGAGTAAATCATTAGTTGTATTTAGACGTGCTGCAAGCTCTAGCACAGTGGTATCTGTATTCATGAGACGATCATAAAGCATTATCATTTCAGTGCTGGCAGCAATATTCATTGGTTTCTTTGCCACTGTACCGATAATTCTATTTAATAATACTAAATCCGCAGCTTGTATATTTTCCTTTGATTCTGTTACTTTTTTTTGTATGCTTTGTAATATTCTGGTTGGATTATGCCATATGGAACGATATGATGTTTTATCATTAACATTCGAATCAATTTTAAAGAGTAATTTTGTCAAATCATTATCAGCTTTCGTTGGATCACAGCGTATGATACCCAAATCTTCCCATTGTCCATTTGATAGACAACGTCTTGTTACCGGAAGTCCATTGCTATCCAAGCATAGATCATTGGCCATAGCATTGTCATTAATATATGTAGATAAGAACTTATTTCTGTGTACTATAACTTTCACTTTGCCATTTTTATCAACTATTGTGGAATTATATACGAAATCTGTTGATGGGCAACCATTGAATGCTATTGCAAGTTCCAATATTGAGAATATATAGAGTATGCCATAGCAATAGCAATGCATTGAAATATTGTAGAGTTAACGCGCTTGATGATCCTTGCAGATCAACGACTGAGTGTATACTGAAACTTGCACATTCATTTAGCGATAATATTATAATACTTAAATATATATAATTTCAATGATTAATCGATATATATATATATATATATATATATATATATATATATATAAATCATGCTCATAGCATTTTTACTTTAATTAATAGAAAACTTAATCAAAAGTCGTATGACTAAACATAATGCATATGCGCAAGAATCATTCACATATATTTACAGATATTCATCAATATGAAGATGAATGAATAAAATAAATTTAAATCAATTTTGAACGTGATTCAATATTGGGCAGCTTCTACAACTGCAAGTGAAAGTCCTTTGCAGGCCTTCAAGATCAGTCTCCACTGTCAGTTTAATTCGAGTATATGTCGCTTTTTATTACTTGCTGTATCCTTAATGCCCAGCACTTTGATCTCCTGCGGCTTGGGTTCATTCTGCAAAAGTGCACGACATTTTTCATTTATAGTTTTTAAACCATTTGCAGCATGTTGACGCATCTGTGCATCATATGTTTCGGCCGCTTCAATACTACGCAATAAATGATAAATAGGCAAGAGCATATCCTGATAATCCAATAGATTCTCCATGCCAGACAATAGCTCTGACAGCACAAGCAATGCACCACGTTTAGCTGGCAAATATTGTGATGTGCTTAGCTCGCTGTTGATCAGCTGCAATAGCTCCTGAAAGAAGCTATGCACCTGATAGCCAAGTAGACGACACAATTGCGCCAAATTGGCAAACGCTGAGGTGCGAAATTCATTCAATGGTGAACGTGCACCATGTAGAAAACAATTGAGCAAGATATCCTTGTAACGATAGCATAATGTGCCTGCAAAGAGAATTGAATGTAGTTTAAATATAGTTTACAAGGATGAGATCACATGTCACTTACCAATCTCTTGTGCTGCCTTAAGTATAGCTTCGCCCACAACCAAACGATAATCTAAGTCAGCCGAGTCTGTAAGATACTCAGCGCTAAGCATATCCAGCACCTCAGCTTCCATTAGATGCACCAGTGCAACAAAGAGACGCACACAATTGAGAAATGTATAAGATTCCTTGTTCTTTAGTGTTGTCAATGCAAGTGCAAGGATACGATGTGCTTGTGATGTAAATGTTGGATCTTTGTTTTTCAATGCTTCAAGCATCATTTGCATGCCATAGACTTGCAGATGCGGTTGCTGCTCTTCAATTAGTTCGCGTGCCATTTGGAATGATGAAGTTGTAGATTCACGTTCAATCTTTGTATCTTCGCCGCTGAGCAATTGCAATAGAGGATGAATTGCATTTTTGATTAATTGATTTGTTGTTTGCTTGGATAAATGTTGTAATGGCTGTTGCAAGCGTTGTGTACTGTTTGCCAGCTGTAATTGTTCGCTACGCTCAAGAATTTCCTGCAGCAGCAATAGAATGACTACAAGTGTCTGTTCATGGCCCTGTTCCTGTGCAGCTTGCACATGCAACAGCTCTGAAACTAGTTGTATAAATTGTTTACTAAATGTATCTGCAAGTTGCGCCTTGAGTGGCTCATGCCACACTAGTTGATCCAATGCCATAAGCAGTCCAAGCTTTAATTGATATTTTTTATGCAAAAAATCAGAGAGTTCCGTTTCCGTTGATAACAAATCAATTGATATTTTGGATGTGGTGGTTACAGGTTCTGCCAGCTGTTGGACGACAAAGTTAAGCAGCACCAAAAATACTTTGCAGGTAAGCGCATGATTATTGCTAGACATTAGCAATGAGGACAGAGAGCGAAATAGTTCCTGTTGTTGCTGTTGTAATTGTTGCTTCTGGCTGCTGTGCCACCTGCACTGCGACGGGCAGTAGACGTATACGAGGATGCAGTGTATGCCAAGCTGGCGTTCCTTCCAGCTGCCAGCTAAAGAGACGCTGCAATAGTTGTGGCAACTCATCAGCCGTTTCTCTGTTATCCAGACAGCGGCAAATTAAATCTGTCAACGCTTGACGTTCCTTTACAGCATCCGGCAAATCTTTATAAACTTGCAACAGTAGTGGCAGGTACGGAACAAGCAAAGAGCTAGGCAAACATGCAATGCTCGAGCTGCAGAAGAGTTGTTGCCAACGGCGTATACAGCTGCTTAGCTCTGCTGGCTCCCAGATGATAAGACCATTAATTAAATCTTCTGGTGTCATCAATGGCTGCCAATCAGCATAAAGTATTTGCTCAATATTCTCACGATTGTCATCATTAAGTTCATAGAGACGCCGCAGACTGAGCACAGCGACTAGTAAGCAGCTTTCGGACTCCTTTAAAAAGTCAAAGATTTGATGAATCAGACGCTGCTGCAAGCGCTGTGAGTAACCACGTTGCGCGACAATATTGGCCACAATTTCAGCATTGCGTGTAGAGTCGCGATCTTCAGTTGCACCTTGCAGCGCTGCAACAAGGCTAGAAAAACCATATGCCGACTGCAATTTGCTCAATAACAATTGATGCAATTGCTTGGCAAGTGCAGCAGAGAGTTGTGGCGTTGCCTTTAGAAGCAGCACATGACGAAAAAAATCCGCCTTGGATTCGTTTTCCCATAGATAAGCCAACGCTGCCTGTAAGTATGAATGTTGCTCCTGCGGCAGCTCCTCAAGATGTAAACCTATCACAACGGCCAAGAGATCACGCTGTACCAATTCCATAGAATTTGCAATGTGAAATTGACGAACGCTGAGAAATCGTGTAAAGAATTGAACACTTAGCAAATTTAGAGCTGTTAAGCAACGGTTGTCATTCCAATCTTGTGAAGCCTTTACGTCCTTGAAGACAGGCGACTTGAAGAAATCCTGATGCAATTGAGCTCGCAATGCATAGTAGGAAAGCTCTTGTGTTGCTTGTATGCAAAGCTTAAGATGCGCCACGGAGATTAAATCTTCTTTGGCATCACTGTGAAAATTGATGTTGCAAGTCAAAGTATGCAGCACATGTAACATACGTATTATATAGCAATTAATTGGTCTATCTACATCAATGGTGTCCGAGAAATCTGTAGTTAATTTCAAGGCTTGGCACAATTCCTTCAATTGCTGTGCCACATCCTGTTGCACATATTTCTCCAATACGCGTAAATTGCCAGTAATATTATATGCTGTTGTTGCGTCATTTGATTTATTTTTTGTGGCTGAAATGAAAATTAAGCTTCATATAGTTTACGAAATTTTTATAATATCACGTAATACTTACACAATTCATGTTTAAAACTTAAATTCTCCAACAGCACGAAATATTTTGCTACATTTATCATTGCGCGCCAATATGATTGCACAAACAGCTGTTGTGCAAACGGAGTGGCAACGCCAAACAGCAGGTGCTGTACTGGAATGACACTTGCAAATTATTAATAACATTTTAAATTCTAATTACTTAAGCTATAAACGAATATAAACAATTAAATTGCTTTAAAATTATTAATGTAATTAAGCTTTGATGCAAATAATATTAAAATTATGTATATTTTACAAATTGCAAAATGTGTTTCGACAGTTCTATTGTTCGATTGCAAAAACGTTGCACAGCTCTAATTTTCAATCGGGTGGCAACCTTGCACAGCAAGATAGTGAAATCCAATTTAATTGCAGTAAAATTGTTAGTTTTTTGCTGCCAACATTGTAAATAGTTATTCCGCGTATATAATTTTATAGATGAAATATAAATGTGCAACTTGAACACATTTTAATAATACCAAAAATCGAGTATTTTCTGAGCAATAAACTTATCTTTAATTTACTACTTGCAAATCAGGAAAATCGAACAACTTTCTTTTTTCATAGTGTGCGTGTTTTGTGTTTGTGCACGCGTGTGTGTGTGTGTGCATGTATGTGTGTGTATCGCTAACATGCAAATGCGAAAAAGCGCAGCGTAAAATAAAAAAGTGCGCAACAAAGTTAATTAAACTCGAAAATTCGCGTTAATTATTCAACTTGCGGCTAGCTTGCGGCACGCCCACCATTGCCAAACGCCTACGCCGCCTATACACAACTCGCAGGTCATAATTAACACACAGAAAAAAAAAATTGCCGCTGTCGACGTCAACGCCGCCGCCGTCGCTGCTGCTGAAGTAAACAATAAAAAAAAAAAATAAAAATATATAGAAAAAATGAAGAAAATCCTGTCGAAATTCGACAGAAATGAAAAATTGGAAAACTCTCACAACAGCTCCTCATCAAAGGAGACCAATAGTTTTGTTGGCAAGGTTTTCACAGTCGGACGAGTCACGGTCACTGTCGAGGATGTCTTGGCCGAAGGTAAGTGGAAAGAGTGTAAAAATGGAAGTAGGAGTGTAATAGATAGTCTCCAATGGCAATACTTATCATATAAGTAGTATATGTAAAGTATTATAGTTATCGTTGCCACCTGATTTAAAGCTTGAATCCAGTACGTCCGATAAGATAAAAAAAAAATTAAAATAATAAGGGGCGTTAAACAGCTGCGTATCGCCCCATTCCCTTGCCCCACTGTGCTCCCATTCGCATTATAAAAAATATAGGCGCCACTTGTCGCATGCTCTACTGCTTCTTCTATTATGACAAAGAACTTGCCATAGTTTCTACACTTTCACAAATCAATTGAAATTGAATCAATTATGCATGTTAATTGAACCAATAAAGAAAAAAGTTTTTTTATACCCCCACACGCGGATATCAACAATCTTTGCTTATAAACTTAATAATATAAAAAAAAATTTAATTTATGCAAAAATAATAAAATAAAATGAAATTCATTTCTTATACAAAATTCATTGTATCACAATAAAAAAAAAAAAAATTCAGCTTAAATAGAATTGTAAAAGAATTGTAGCTTGTGGCATTTGTAAATGTCACAGTTCAACATCAATACATACATTTATACATACATTCACAGTTAAGAAGGACAAGCAAAAGATATGTACGTATATATGTGTCCTTGAATTGAAAGTGAATAATGAATCCTGCTGCAGAGTGCGAGTGCTTGGCAAATAGTTTGCCATCATTCTCAATAGCTGCCAGTTCATTTAGCATTTTTATTTCTATTTCCTCCTTTTCTTTTCTTTTACCCGTTTCTCATACTTCAGCCGTACCCTCTCTCAACATCACCAATTCGCAATGTTTTTCACCTTTTACTTGGCTACTTTTATTGATATTTTGGTTTTTTTTTTTTTTTTTTTTTGGCTATATTTGCAACTTGGCAAACGAAATGTTGTTTGCCATTGGCCGACGCTAATGCTGGTTGTCAGCTGTTGTGTTGTTGTTCTTGTTGTTGTTATTGTAGTTCAATTTACTTGTCAGAGTTGCCAGCTCGTTTTGCATTTGAAACAAATAAAATTGAATTTGCATGACTCAAGCAAGCATTTAGAGCGACTGATGAGAAATGACGAGAGACGAGAGACACACACATAAGAAGTTCGCCGCACTTGCTTAAACCTCTCCTCTCCTCTCTCTCTCTCTCTCCCTCACTTTTCGCCCCACATTTGTATTTAATTTTTTTGCATTTCGCAGCTAAGCCTTAAGTGGCACCTGTCAACGTCTTTGCGCCTCCTTTTATTTGTCTTTCGCTTTACAGTTTCAAATTCATTTCTCGAGTGCATTGCGGTTGTTGTCGTTGTTGCTATTGTTGCTCTGCAACCTTCAGCATTGATTAACATTTGACGTTATAATTTCACAAAACGCCAACTAAAAAGTCGAATAAAAATTGTATATCGAGCACAGTTATTCTGTTATAGTTACATATTGTACATATATACATATATGTATATATATATATAAGTTATTGCTATTGCTCTACCAATCCCCTCATCCCACCTCAATCTCTGCATCTTTCCCCACACAAATGATTTGTATTATTGTTACTGTTGTTGTTGTTGTTGTTGTACGTGACCTTCAATTATTGTGTAGAAATGTGTAGAAATGTACACATGTAGCTATTATGTTCATTTGTATGTATATTACGTCGTTTTTTTATCGTTCATTGGAGTGCCACAAGAGTCACAAAGGTGTATGTGAAATAAGTTAGAGACAGTGACAGGGGGGCTATGAGCCAGGGGCTTGGAAGAGTAGCTCTCTCATATTAACTGCGTTTTCTAGTACACACTTGAACATTTGCTATTGTAAATAATGAAATACACTAAGCAACATGATTTGCATAAGTTTCAAGTACTACTAAATAAACTTAAAAAAATTAATAAAAAATTTTATTGCATACACTACAAATTACAATTTGTTTAAAGTTACAATTTTAAAAGATTAATAAAACTAAGAATTATTATGCTTGACTGAATTAAACATATCTTTTTCTTTTTGCCATAATAAATTGTATAAATTTCTTATCATTGTTTTATGGCCTCTTTTTTCTTCGCTTATCTATATGCAAAGCTTAGACATTAACTATTAGACTCTTTGCAAGTGTATATGTGTGTGTTTGTGTTACCTTGTCGGCCTCCAAAGTTGGTTGTTATAATTATAATTCCAGCTGTCAACTGTCTAGACTCGGCTCTGAATATAACATGTTTCATTTTATATTTATTGAATCATTAATTTTTTTTTGTACAATTGCTTTTGCTTTTGTTTCATTTTTGTTTGCCAATTGCAGGCGGTTTTGCCATGGTCTTTTTGGCGCGTGGCAATGGCGGAGGAAATGCATCGGCCACGAAATACGCACTGAAACGTATGTACGTTAATAATGAGCATGATTTAAATGTGGCCAAGCGTGAAATACAAATTGCAGTAAGTACAAAAAAAAAAAAAATAATTTAAAAAAAATTAAATATATAAAATGTATTTTTTCATTCACAGAGCAATTTAAGCGGTCACAAGAATATTATCGGTTATGTGGACTCAAGCATTACGCCCACTGGGAATGGAGTGTGTGAAGTGCTGCTCCTGATGCCATACTGCAAGCATCACATGCTGGCCATGATGAATGCTAGGTAATTCATCTCTCTCTCGCTATGTTTATGTCATATGTTTTTTAAACTAAAAAATCTTTTCATCTCTCATAGATTGCATGTTGGTTTTACCGAACCGGAAGTGTTGACCATCTTCTGTGATATTGCCGAAGCGGTGTCGCGTTTACATTATTGTCAAACGCCAATTATTCATCGCGATTTAAAAGTTGAGAATATTCTACAAACTGACGGTGGCAATTTTGTACTTTGTGATTTTGGTTCAGCAACAGCCAAAACATTAAACCCACAACAACATGGTGTAACTGTTGTCGAGGAGGAGATACAAAAGTATACAACATTGTCGTATCGTTCACCAGAAATGATTGATTTATATAGTGGTAAAAGTATTACAACTAAAGCAGATATTTGGGCATTGGGTTGTATGCTATATAAGCTATGTTTCTTTGCTCTGCCCTTTGGTGAGAGCACATTGGCCATACAGAATGGTCAGTTTGCCATACCGGATAGTTCCAAGTATTCACGTGGCATGCATCAATTGATAAAATATATGTTGGATACGGATATGGAAAGAAGACCAAATATTTGGCAGGTCTGTGAAGTTGCATTTCGATTGGCTGGCAAAGAGAATCCAGTGCAGAATTTGCATGTAAGTTGCTACATAAGTTTATTCTTAGTATATCGATTATAATCTTAGTCTTCATTTCTTACAGAAATCTCCATTGCCAAACTTTGAGCAGCTGTTGGTGCCACCTTTTGAATCGGAAGCGAAACGCATTAATGCAGCTGCAAAGGCAGCAAAACCACAGCAAAATGTTTCTATTGTTGAGGCTGGCACAAGTGTTGCACCACGTTCACGACCAAAAGGTTCCTCAACGGTGCATGGACAGAATGCATTGGGTTTGGGTTTGCCGCCAAGTCCATTGCCAAGACAGAATATAACATCGCCACAACCTCAACCTATGGTCGAACAATTTCAGGCAAATTTTCCAGCTATGCCGCCGCCAGTCGCATCAACAGCAGCAGCAGCAGCAGTGGTTGCAGCTTCAACAGCTACATCAACTGTCACTGCAGCAGCAACATCAACAGTAACGGCATCAACAACTGCGGTCAATAGTCTATTCGAATCGAGCGTCTATCCAGATCCCTTTAATGAGGCTGCCACAACAAATGCACCAACAGCAGCAACAACTGTTGCACAGCCAGCTGTAGCAGCAGTTGCTGACAACTGCGAACAACAGCCAGATTCATCTGTCAATGAATTGATTGTCTCGGGCAGTGGTGGCACACCTACCAAGCATATGTTGACGCCACCCAAATCGAATGCCACAAGCGGTGGTCATCGACGTAATGTCAGCGACACTTCGGCGTTTAACAAGTAAGTGTGTCTAGCACTGCCTTGTCTTAGTCATAAAATCAATCACAATATATATATCTTTGTATCTGTATCTGTATCTGTATCTGTGTCTATGTGTTTTGCTCTTCTCTTGCTTTCACTTGCCACTTATCTCTTCCTTCTCCTTCTCCTTCTCCTATTCCCTTTCAATATCAACTTTTGTTATTATTCATTCATATAAAAAAAGAGCTTCAGCTGATGATGATGATAATGAGAATAATGTTGATGATAATAATGATGTTGTAAACGAACCGCAAAGTCAATAAGAAATTTTATTTAATTCATTTATATATTGCTTTTAATCTTTAATTACCTCCCTCCGCCCACATTTAGCACATTGCACCCTTATCTTTCTCTCTCTGCGTTTCTCTCTTTTCTTCATTTTCATTTCTAAACTCTCATAATGCATTATATTTTGTTGCGCCACCACAGAACCTTTGCCAATGAGACCAGTCAATTTTTGGCACCGTATAACAATAACATTGCCATGTCTGGAGATGGACCACAAAATGTTACACTAGCCAGTGCTGCTTCCAATCCTGGCATTTATGCCAGCAGCGCTACAGCAGCCACATCATTATCAAGCAATGAGCTAGCACGACAGTCTGTAGATAAACGTGTCGAGGCCTGGAATCCCTTTGAGGAAGAACAACCATTTAGCCAAATGACCGAAGATCATATATTTGAAGCTGAATTCGATAAGATACGTCAACGTGGTAGTCAAGGCAGTGAGTATGAATCACATTATAAACATACCAATAACTAAAAAAAAACATTTTCTAGGCATAACCGCAAAATCGGCATCGACAACATCGACATTGACACCAACGGAACAGAATGCTACAGCAACGATACCAATTACAACTGCAATACCAACAACAGCTACAATGCCAAATGCAGTTGTACCACTTGCCGTCTCGCCACATCCCGAAGATCCATTTGGTTCGGCTCCATTCAGTTTGCCACCTGGTCTGCGTGAGAAGGCGAGCTCATTGCGTAAAACTGGAGGTAAAGCATGAAATTTGTAAATTCTTTAAAATGTTGCAAAGCCAGAAATACGTTTAGTTTCTCGATTGTTGCTTTTGTTGCCTCTCAATCTCTTAATCTAGAAAGTGAAAATGAATTGAACGTAGACGTAGTCTCTATAATACCCCATCCACAGTAGAGTAAACAGGCAACATCAACCAGTACAACTACAACAACAACAACAAGAACAACATCAAGAACAACAACAATTAACAGCAGCTACAACAATAACCAAGAGCAACTATAAGACAACTATAATAATCGACAAAAATTAACAAATTAAAGAGAATTGTGCATCATCTAGAATATAACGAGTATATAGAGTAAATATATAGAGTAAAGAAAAATTTGGTAGCTGTCGAATTCATAGTGCAGTTCTACCGGACAGAGCTTAATAATAAAACAGAGAGAAAGAAAGAAATTTAGAGAGAAAAAAGAACAAACAGTAAAAAAGGCAGACAGACAGAGAGAAAGGGAGAGTGAGAGGGGGAAAGTGAGAATCTGAGTGCCATATTCGATAGATCAGATCGAACTCTATAAATGAGATCCTCAAGAAGCAAAGTTTTGCAATCAGTTGTCGTCGTCGTGATCTGATCGTCATACATCTTCGACACAAATATAATATATATATATATATATAGCTTACTTAAGCGTCCTATATATCTATCAACTATAACTAAATCTTTTCAACAATGAATTTTTTTTTTTTTGTAAATATTGAAATGCACATAAAATACTAACAAAACAAAAAAAAACAAAATGCTGGGAAAACAAAATGAACAACAACAACAACAATAAATTACAATTTGTTGTATATATAGAATGTATATGAATATTAACATTAGTTATTAATTTACATGGCTTGCACAATTTCTGGTTATTGTTTTCAATTCCATTTTCGAATTTTGTAAAGAGATAAAACTTTGTAAAGTAAAGAAATTCTATTTCTATATATTTTCTGTGTTGTATATTTGAAAAAAAAATAAGAAATTAAAAACAATCAAAAAAAAAAATAAATAAATAAATAAAAATATTAATTCGAAAATTAAAATGAAAACAAAAACAAGAAACTCTTCAACTCTCCAATCTAAGCGCTTCTAACTAACAAAAACAAACAAACAAATAAATAATTTTTTTGGTGATGGTTCTAAGCTAGTGAAATAATGAAAGTAACAATTGATGAATTGATGAATGATAAACGAAAATGATTTAAATAGTAAAAAGTAATTAGTGGTTGTGGTTATCAATTGAACCAAAATTCTAACTTATGCTTATTGTCTATTTGTAATATCTAAAAAAAAAAAAACAAAATGAGAAAATCAAATTCTGTGTGTATATGTCTTAGCGTTGAAAGCTTAATTTAAAGCTAATGTTAAGCTAATGCCACATACTACAAACATATATATATATATAAATATTATCTAAATATTTATGATATATATTTATATATATTATATGATAATATTGCCTTTGACATATACAACATGTTTTTTTTTATTTTTGTTTTTTTTTTTTCATCTACATTTATTGTATATTTATTATGTGTGTTTGTAACTTAAACTAAGCTAATGAAAATAATATATGTCAAAAAAAATATCTTTATATAATTCAATATAGAAAGTATATTTAGTCTATATACATATATATTTCTTTGAGCAATAATAATTATAATAATTTACTGCATATCAAATATTTAAATGTTCGAAACGTGTGCAATTCTAAAGATTTATGCTAGGGAATACCGCTACTGCTCAAAACTTTGCAATTTTATAATTCAATTAATTACAATTTATTTTATTTTATTTTTTTATTTTTCAAATAATTTTTATTTACATTTTCACTTTGATAAAAAGTTCGCATTAAGCTGCGTTCGCTACGGATGTGGCGAAATTTAAACAAATAAGAAATTAAATGCAATTGTTAATACAAAGTTTAATTAAACAATGTTCAATCAATGGCAGACAATATAAATAACAAAAAAAAAAAAAAAACAAAAAAAGAAGAAGAAACAAAGTCCAAAAAAAGAACAAATTGAAATACGATTTAGATCGTCAGTTCCTTGAAGAAGTAGAAAAAACAAAACTAAAGACCACAGCAACAATTGAAATGTTCAACTAGCAAATAGATAAAAGAGAAATTATAAAAAAATTCCTGTTAATACTTGTATATAACATATTGAAATTATCAACAATTTAAAAGTATTATTCCAAAGAGCAAAATTCTAGTGTTTAAAAAAAAAAAAAACAAAGAACGAACAAACAAAAAAAAACAAAAGAAAGAAACTTAAAATACAAATTACAAAAACAAGCGCAATGAAAACAACTAAAGTCAGGTAAAATGAAAGAGAAACTTATATATATATATATATGGAAAATAGATACTATCAGATGAAAAATATATATATATACATATATCGAAATAATATATATTTATATATGAACAAGTTGAAGAGCCAGAAACGCGGAGCGTTAGTTTAAGTTAAATCCACAAAAAAAAATATATATATGCTAAATATTATGTATGAGAGTTAAGCGAAAGCGTTTAAAAAAAAAAATTGAATTCAAGTGCAATAAAAAAAAAAAAAACCACAAGCAAATTGCAAATATATAAATTTAATTAAATCTAACAACCAAAAA
Organism: Zaprionus obscuricornis; assembly: GCA_037044475.1. NCBI lineage: Eukaryota > Metazoa > Arthropoda > Insecta > Diptera > Drosophilidae > Zaprionus > Zaprionus obscuricornis. The sequence continues at coordinate 15,507 of JBAMBR010004237.1, read as the reverse complement.
AATATAAAACGAAAAAAAAAATAAGATGAAAAAGAAAATTGGGAATCACAGCGTCTTTCTACTAACCCCAAAGGGCAATGCACAGTGTGGCAAAGCATATAAAAAAAAGTAATTTTATTTTAATTTGATAAACTTTGATATCAAAAAGTAATTTGAAAATTAAACTCGATCTAAAACAAATTTATTTTTCAAATTTTTTATTCAAAAAAAAAAAGTGAATATTTTTCAAAGCTCTCTGTGCATAGCCCCAAAATAAAAAACTAAAATAAAAATAAAAAAAACGGATGTCTTCATAAATCATCGTTTGAATTAACTCACAACAAAAGGATGGAAACATTGATAATCTTCAGAGTCGTCTTCACAAATTTATTTGACTAATCCCCAAAAACATGAAAAAACACTAAAGTTTAAGAACTATCGTTATTTCAAACGTTTCAAAATTAACAAAATTAGTTATTGCCTATTGAAATATTGAATATATATAAACGATTAGTATTAGCGATAGTTCGATAGCTTTGAATACACACATTCTCTCACACACACACACAAAGAAATACACTTGATTTGCAGTCATTATATATACATACATCGTTATATGCATATGTATTCCTATCATACAATCACAAGATGCTTTTTTTCTGCCTAACACACAAATACTCACCAGTAATAATCCCGCCGTAATCTCATTACCTTACTGCATAAAAGTACTTGATCTCATCCACAGCTAAATTCATCGTAAGCTGCAACTCTAGTGGTGCCACGCCCAGTGTAACGGGTAACGGTGCTAATGGTGGCACTGCCGTCTCGTCCAGTTCATCCAAATGGTTATTATCGCCAACACTGGAAGAGGATAAAACTTCATTGATTGGCAATCTCAAGACAGATTCTGATGGCACAACAGGATTAACTGGTGATTTGATTAGCTCGGCTGGTTATGTTAAACTGCCACTGGAGGATCGTAATAAATATGAAAAGTTACGGAGTAATGATCAACCAACATCGGATGATTCGGATTCCGAGTTCTTTCAACAGGACAGCGATGATGGTGCAGCTAAAAAGGCGGCAATCTTTAAGCAGATTGTAACCAACAACATACCCGAAACGATACACAAGATCCAACAGGTGGCATATCATAAGGTAGATAAAACAACACATTTGCCTATTGTGAAGAAATTACGTCAAACGGCGACAACAAAACGACCCTCAAGTTCCGCACAGCAGGTAGCACAACAGGTTAATCTAATGGCAGCCGCTGTGGCCGCCCAAGCAGCACAAGCACAAGCAGCGGCCGCAGCATCAGCCAATGCAGTAGAATCTGATGATGATGCTGATTCAATCGGTTCGGCAAGCGATTTGCGTGCCGAAGATGATGATCTTTTTGATGAGAATCCGCGTGCAACACAGGCTAAATTGCGTCGTCCTTTGCCCATGGATCAGGATGGAATTAGTGAGAGTGTCAAGACTTGTAGTAGTTCCGCCTATCATGCCGAATGCGAAAGTGTCACAACTCACGAGGATGATGTCCGTAGTCGTGTTGTGGTCAAAGTTCGCATGCGTAAAAAGGATCGAACTGCTCTGGTCGCGGCAGCTGCCAATGCCAATGATCCAAGCAACGGTTGCACTGGCGGCAATGGTGCTGGAGGTGTTGATATTGATGAATTAAGTCCTACATCTAGCGATTTGTTGCACAAATTTGGTGATCGTCCATTGCTTTTGGATGATGAGCTAGACTATGGTTCTGCTGAAAGTAAAAGCAGCACTGATTCCGCACCAACGTCCGCTGTAGCCGCATCAACGGCACAAAACGAGCCAGAGGAAGAGCAGGATGTATTTGCCATGGCACCATTTAAGCTGCCCGTAGGTAAAGCACCCAAACGTATAACTAAGCCAAAGCCATTGCGTCCTAGGCCTAGCGAACCCGAAATGTGGACATCAACGCCAGTTAAAGGAGCGCCAGAGACACCAACTAGCCAAGCAGCAAATTTCGCCAATTTTCCACCACAACCCGAACTAGATGAATTCAATGAACCAATATTCAATCCATTTATCGAAATGCCAACGGGGCAAGTATTGGGGAAGGCGACAGATGAGGATGCAGAGGGTAGCGATCAACGGGATCTATTTGGCTCTGAGCCATTTCCACAGGTAATTCGTAAATGTGTTGTCGTAACGCCCGAGCAAACTCAAAGCCAACAGGTGCCGACCCAGACCCAGATACAAACTAAAGTGAATCCAAGTCAACTCCAGCTGCACTATCCCAGCAATAATAATCTTATCAATGTAAATGTGGCAGCGGCATCAACGTCAGCGGCGTCGATGTCGTCTGCCGCACCGCAACTTGTGACGATTAATCATTCGATTATAATCAATAAAACGCCCGAACCGCTGAACAACAACATTAAGAATAGCAACAATAACAACAACAACAGCAGCAGTAGCAATTTTAATATCAACAGAAGCAACAACAGTAGCAGTGTATATGTTAATGTGCCCTCCTCTAGCTCCAGCTGTATCTCAGTACCCGCTCCTTCTGCATCTCAACAACAGTCCCAGATTGTTATTGCCGCAGCACAAGCTCCACAACTAGCACCTCCATCTTTAGCTTCAACTTCAGTTTCAATACCAATTACAGTTCCTACATTAGCAACTCCAGTTCCAGCCCCTACAATCCTACAATCAGCTGCAGTGCATCTGAAACCTTTGCTACCCATTGCCGATAATGGTTTTGTGCAAATCTCTCAAGATCAATGCTCGGACTTTACGCCCGACGATGAGGAGGAACCCGTGGTGTTGCGTGGTACCAGTTTGGTTGCAGACAATTGCTGTGATGCCATCACAAGCAACAGCAGCGCCACCACCATCACCACTAACAGCAAACCGAAGAAGGAAAAATCCCATTTAACTGTTAGAGCTTTACCAGCTAAACTAACCCAAAAGGTCAAAGGACATGCATATAAAAAGGTCAGTGCAGGAGCACTTGGCTCTACATCTTCACTTAGCTCGGGTAGCAAACAAAAACATCAACGCTTACAATATCAGTCACATGATGATGATGATGACGATGATGTGCGTGTTGTACACGATGAGAATTTCGAGAATCGTGCTGTTACCACATCTGGTTCGAGTTCAAGTCGCAATTTTCAATCCAATACGATACAGAATTCGGCAAAGACGGGATTTAGTAATATGAGTTTTGAAGATTTTCCTTCGGATCAGGAAATCGATCGTATGTCCAAGACAATTCCCTTTGAGGTGGTACGCAAGGAGAAGATGCTATTGGAGGCTGAAAAGAAATTTGGCTCGCTGAAGCGACGCAATAATCTCTTCTCTTAGTTGGTGAATTATATGGATAGTATGTGGATAGGCTAGGGATTTGATGATGTAGTCGTATTATTAGTTGTGGTTATCAGAGTACAGTGAATGTCAAAAAATTGATAGAACAGCAGAACAAAAAGAACAAAAATTTATAATATTCGTTTATTAATTTGTTAAATTTACAAGAAAAGCAACAACAAAAAAAAAATTGATATTTCTTTGATATTAATTTAATGAAAATATTATTCATACATATTTTAATGGAAATTAGAAAATCCTTTAAATTAGAAATGCAATATTACATACATATGTTCTCAATCTCTAGCGACTACTGTAGTATATACTTTAATCGTTATCAGTCTAGCGTACGAGTGGAAATTTTCCAAAAAAAAATATATATACATATAACAAAATTGAAAATGAAAAAAAAAAAAAACAAAAAATTACGCTCGTCGCAGGGTAGAGAACCTCTGGAGACTGAATGTTTCGAGAAGATCTAAAAAATTCATAAAAAAAAAATAGAAAACTGTGGCAATTATAAGGAAAAATGCTTTTTCTCTCTCTCTGTGTGTTGTGTTCTATCCACTTTATTTCAATTTCATTTCCATATTTTGTATTTTTTTTTTCTATCATTTGCATTTTGGCCTCATTACAGTTAGCCGCCGCCACAGACATAAACACAAAGACAATGACACACACACACAATGAACTTCCATGCACGTAACCAGATATATACCATTATATAATAAAGATATATAAAATATACTAAACATATATATATACAAGATATAGCCAATTTGGACCGTTATAACGGCAGATAGTGTATTTTTTGAGCAAAGTATTTGCTCTGTGTATTTTTTTTAATACCAGAGCTCCAAAACCTGGATGATGAGAAATCTGCAGCTGATCTACATAAATATATGTAATAATGATTGATTAACAGCTAAAAATGAATCATAACTATTATAATTGTTATTTAGTGCGAAAAACAACTGTAAATTAGATATAATTATTATTCAAGCACACACACACACACAGGTACACATATTATTTTGCCTATAATTTATATAAACCACAAAAAATGATTTAGAATTTATACAATGCGTAAGTTTACCAAAGTTACATACATATATTGTTGTTTTAAATGGCATTTTCTAACTGATTTGCTTTTTTTTCACTCTTCTACAATTATTTATTTACATATATACAAACATAAATGTGATTATAACACTCCTAACACCCAAAAAAAAAAAAAAAATGATTAATTATAATACAAAACTATTATGTACTAACAATTACAGCAACAATAACGGCATTGAATACTATGTCCTAAATTATTATTATAAAAAAACATAAAATTCGTACTCAATTTGTTTATATGAATATGTATTATTATCGATTATAACAAAAAAAAAATATTATCAACATATTGTATTTATATATGCTATATATTTTATTCTCAGCGAATAAAAACTTGTTTCCCATAAATTTACAATGGTGTATATTTTATTCTGACAGCCACTGTAGATATTATAGCTATTCAAATATTTTGCCCGCTTGTGTCGTCAGCTATGCACTCAGAGCAACAACAGTTAAACTGTAAACAGTAATCAGCTGTTCGGCATTTCTTTCCATATGTGCTGCATATGTATTTGTCAGTGTTTGTGTGTGTGTGTATGCTATTTACACAAACGAAAATGCCGAGGTAAGAAAAGAATATAAACATATACAAGCAATACGAAATGTGTGTGTGTGTATATTTGTAAATGTAGAAAAGTTGCCAGACCCGATAAATAAAACAAAAAAAAAAAGCGAGCGTAGAAGAAAACAACAAAAGAAAAGCAACACAGCACAGTTCACAATCTCACGTACGTATTTACTAAACAAATATATAAACTTATATATATGTATATATATATATATATATATATACATGCATATGTAATATATACATTTACGTTTATATTTTAAAAACAATATCACAAAAATAAAAAAGTGCGACGCGAATAATAATTAGATTTATTTAAATCGTTGTCGTTGCCAGTTGCAGTCTTTTTTTGAGTCTTTAGCTAATTATGTTACCAACTTTTACCGGGAACTGGAATGCAGTAAGAGAAAAGCCGCTCATATTGGTCAAATGTGGCGGATTTTCAAGTCAACTATCGCGAAATGTTTGCGAACAAGTTGATGGCGATCCCCTATGGGGATCACGTTTTGATTCAACACATCCGGAGGCTGTCGTTCAAACACATGTTGATTTCTTACGCAAAGGTGCCGATATAATACTCACGAATACATATCAATCGAGCGTTGAGGGCTTCATGAAACATTTGAGTATAACGCGTGAGCAGAGTATTGCATTAATTGAGAATAGTGTTTTGCTCGCACGTCAAGCTAAATCAAAATATTTAAATGAATTGGCAGTCATCAATGGTGACATTGGACCTAATATGCCAATGATAATGGCATCAATTGGACCATATGGTGCACACTTGCACGATGGCTCTGAATACAAGGGCAGCTATACAAATCTGGTGACGTTTGAGCAATTGCAAGAATGGCATATAACTCGTATCAGTACGTGCCTTAAAGCCGGTGTCGATGGACTGTCCGTTGAGACATTACCCTGCCAAATGGAGGCATTGGCCGTAGCCAAACTGATACTCACGAAATATCCATCAACTAAATTTTGGATATCGTTTCAGTGCAAGGTAAGTAGAATATATTTATATATGTATCTTTATATATCTTTCAACTAACTTTTACTTTTTGTTTTAAGAATCCGACAAGTCTGGCACATGGTGAATCCTTTGCACTCGCTGCATTGGCAGTTTGGCGGCTTGTTGTCGAAAATGAAGGACAAGAATGGCTTATGGGCATTGGTGTTAATTGTGTAAATCCCAGTCATGTAACACCACTTTTTAAATCTTTGGTAGATATTGTACCTCCAGGAGAAAAAATTCCGCTTGTTGTGTATAGTAATCGCGGTGAGTTCTATGATAACGATCGCGGCGAATGGACTGGCAATGGATTGAATGTGGCATCATTTGTACCCGAATGGTTGGCACTGGGCGCACGTATTATCGGTGGCTGTTGTCGCGTCTATCCAGATGATATACTAGAAATACGCAAAACAATTGATAACATTGCTAAGCAACCAAACTCGGACATACGAACGTCCTTACTTTTATAGTTTCTCATGCTCGTATCATTTTTTATTTTTTTTCATTTTCACCTATCTCGGCCTAGACCCAGATAGAGATTACGTATATATATATTCATATATATATTTATAAGTGTATATGAACTCGCGAATTGTCAGATTAAGATTGAGTTCAATGTTGTGTTTATAGATCATCTTCGGCTTTATTGTAAATTATTAATTAAGTAACAACTTTACCAACAAATGGCTTAAAAAGAATTTAATAATTCTACAGGAAATAATTTTGAGTTATAATTTTTGGTTAATTTTCTATTCAAATTGTTAATTTTGTATAAGCAAAAAATAAAAATAAAAAAAATCGTGGGTTGAACAAACTCTACAGCTATAAAAAGAATATATATATATATAAATATGTAATATTATTTTGATTATTTAGACTCGATCTTGTCTGTATCCTAAGACGAGGTCAATGCTGGCGTCTTTCCATTGCGTTTCACATGCAGTTAATAAACTCGCAACACATTTCAGATGTCAGCAGATTTAGGCGTTACTTATTTATTTTTTTTATTATTAATTTTAAAGGTTATCGAAAATTTGAACTCTAATGCTCAGCCGGTATGGTTCAGCCCAGACACCAGGCAAAATGGTCTTTGCCCTATCAATAAATCGACGAAATTTGCTATGATTTGATTTCATAAGCCCGTTCACTGCTGCTCCTAGACCTAAAGCTTTGCCGCTTGACGCTTGATTTTTTTTTTGTCTGGCAGCTGTACCCTCGCGCTTATCATAAACCCAGCAGCCATCCGGACCGGACCCCAATGTATGTATATGCGTCGAGCTTCGGGCAGCGAGCGGTGGGTGGCTGTTGGTGAGTACTCAGTACGTAGTACTGTCTGCTAGCCCAACGTTTATTTTGTTTGATTTTGCATTTATTTTTTTTGTTTTGTTTTTTTGTGATAAGAGAGCAACATGGGAATAATATGAGAACAACAAGCTATAAAAGCTTCAGACAGCATTGTAAACCACTTAAACGGTTGTAGTACGCCCGACTATACACATCCATATCTCAATATATAGTTTCAAGTTCTCCAGACTCAACGGAATCTAATAAATTCACATAGCGTCGCGTCCAATCGCATTCAATAACAATTTAATCAATTACAAGATCTATTTATAGATTCTCTACTTCAAGGTGAGTGAGTGTTGATCCGCAATGTTTACAGTTTATATATACTAGAATTAGATTAAAGTCAGACATTGTTAATATCTTTCAAGTGTTTGGGTTTTATTAGTTTTTTTAATTGAGGTCATTGAACTTTAACAACAAGTTTACAGAATTAAAGAATTAGATTCAATTATAATTTACATGAGATTTGTATTAATTAAATAAATAAATGCACAAACAGAAGTTGAAATGCACTAATCGGTTGCCAACCAGGTGTCAAGGCTCACAAACAAGAACAAAGGAACATGGAAAGGGGGCACAGATGGTCGACTGTCGACTGATAAGACGCGACATTACAACAATGTAAAATTGATAAGAAGGCAAATTGTTATTAATAACAAGCAAGAGAATTACAACGGTTATAAAAATAATTATATGTACATATATAATAATTAAAATTAATAATACAAATATTATTATTATATTAAAATAATAATTAAAAAGAATTATTTTATAATTAAAGATAAATATAAATATTAAATAATAATTTATAAAAATTAATAATAATTTATAAAAATTAATTATAATTTATAAAAATTAATAATAATTTATAAAAAAAATTAATAATAATTTATAAAAATTAATAATAATTAATAATAATTTATAAAAATTAATAATTATTTTATATAGACAAAAAAAAAAAATCAATAAATACCGGTATTAATATGGGTCTAACACGTGTGCTTGCTAAGGATGGTGGTTTTGGCACACAGATGACAGTACATGTGGGCAACTCTGTTGATGGTGATCCACTATGGAGTGCACGTTTCAATGCCACAAATCCAACGGCCGTTATCAATACGCATCTAGACTTTTTGCAGAGTAAGTAAATTTTGTATGTCAATTAGCAACAATTATCAGTTAATCAATTATTAATAAAAAAAAAAAAAACAGATGGCGCTGATATGATATTGACAAACACGTATCAGACAAGTGTCGAGGGTTACATGGAGTATCTGGAACTGGATGAGCAACAGAGCATTGAATTGATAAAGAATACGGTCAGATTAGCGCATATTGCCAAGGAGAAATATTTAACGGAATGCTTTGAAGCACAATTAGCGGTGCCTGAAGGTACATACATCTAATTATCTCTAGCGAAACATGTTTCTAATATTCTATTAATGTTTAGGTTATCCATTGATTATTGCATCGATTGGACCATTTGGTGCCCATTTACATGATGGCTCCGAATATACTGGTAGCTATGCAGATTATGTGCCACCTAAGACGATTACGGATTGGCATCGTGTACGCATTGAAGCTTGCTTGGAGGCTGGTGTCGATGCATTGGCCATTGAGACGATACCCTGTCAAATGGAAGCTGAAGCTTTGGTTGAGATGCTCTGCGATGATTACCCTGAAGTAAAATTCTGGGTTGCTTTTCAGTGTAAAGATGAAAGTACATTGGCCCATGGTGAGGAATTTGCTGAGGCAGCTAATTCTATTTGGGATATTCTACGTGAACGAAAGGCTCTGGACAAATGCCTGGCCGTTGGAGTCAATTGTGTGCATCCCAAATTTGTGACTCCGCTGTTCAAGAGCCTAAATGGAGATCGCACTGTTGAGGAGCAAATTCCTTTGGTTGTCTACCCCAACAGCGGTGAAGTTTATGATGTTGCCACAGGCTGGCAAGGTCGGGAACATTGTGTGCCGCTAGAGAATTATGTACCAGAGTGGGCGCAGCTGGGAGCTAAAATTATTGGCGGTTGCTGCAGAACCTATGCACGTGACATTCGACACATAAGCGAGGCGATTGCGACTTTAAACAAATCAAACAAAAAGGCTTAGTTTAGCTACAGTAGATGAGTCTCTGAGTAGGATCTCAGAATAATGAACAACAAATGCATTTGATTAGCTGTAAATATAATAATTTAGATATTTAGGTTGTAAATAAAATGAAAAATTAACTAAAAAAAAAATATTGCATATTATTTTTTTCTGATTTGTCAATAAGATTTAAAATTAAAAGAATCAAGTCTTGGCTTTCATTTTCAAATATTATGGTTAGCTGAACTGCTTAATCGGTTAGTTATCGACAGCATAGCAGATGTATCGATGCATATATATATCGGCATTCAATTCTTTAGATCATCACATTATTTCGACAAGTTGGCAGCTCCACGGCAAATTGACATTCGCAAAAACGCCGCTACTGGAAGCTTGCAAAAAATTTATTATAAATTTATTTAAAATTGATTTATATTTGGTAAACCTAGAAATACTTACACAATGTTGATCAAAGTAAAGGTAAGGTCAAATCAATAACGAAAACTTCTGCTGGCAAATTCCATTTTTGCAATACTAGCGAACTCAACAATGCGTCAGCAAACTGTTCTAAATGCGGAAACAACAACAAAACAAGAGTAAAACAATATTTTTAATATGAACAATATTTCGTTTAACTTTCTTATTAACAGACACTGACCGGCAAGGAAATTGAAATTGACATTGAACCGACAGATAAAGTTGATCGCATAAAGGAACGTGTCGAAGAAAAAGAAGGAATACCGCCACAACAACAACGTCTAATTTTCTCCGGCAAACAAATGTGAGAAAAAATGAAATATTAAAAAAAAATATATATATATATATCTATAAATTATAATTTGCTTTTATAATGTTTAAATTTTAGGAACGATGACAAAACGGCAGCAGACTATAAAGTACAAGGTGGATCAGTGTTACATTTAGTTCTGGCTTTGCGAGGCGGCGGCAACGGCAACAAATGGCGCCAGAATCTGAATTGGGCTTAAACTGCGCCGATGGTGAACTCGTCTTAGTAAATTGGTAACCCACATTTAAGTCATTTTCTACAATTACTTCATGTTACTCAAATAAAAAACCGTAAACGGTACAAAAAAAAAAAACAAAATACAATTAATAATACGCAAATATAAATCAAGTAAATCAACAACAACCTATGCGGCACAGCTGAAGTTTGTTTAAGCAATGATACAATGTCGATATTTACAAAAAAATCATTTTGTTTTGGCTTTATTATAAAAAAAAATAGCTAAAAAAAATTATAAAAGCTCTGTGCACTAGACAGTCGATGTTTAATCCTTTTCCAGTATCTTATATTACTTCATTTGGTTAGGCAGTGATTCGATCGGTTTCCTGTCATCTTATATATTTATATTATCTGTGTATATTAAATGCAATCTCTCAATTGTCCAATAAGCAAATGATTTTTTGGTGTACATTGTTCGGGTTTGAGACGTGTCAAAATGACTTTATAGCCAGCCTCTTCGGCTTGCAGCTTACGATCAGTATCTACAACACACATGCAGTGAATTCCCTGTAGTGTAGTCTCCGGCTTACAATTGGTGGTGCCCAATTCATGTGCCTGATCTGCTGTATGTGCTATATATAAATAATCATTGGTATCAAGCACCTTACGAAATCGTTCACTTAATGGGTAAGCAATATGTGGCATAGGCTGTAGTGAACCATAGCAGCAGGGGCAACATACAAAACGTGCATTGACACGTTGACATTGTTGCAGCACAATATCCGTGGCTGTGCCACAGGCATGCAGTGATGCACCAATATCAAAGCGACCCATGAAATAATCAATATTGCATTGATAGAAAACACAGTTGCTAAGTTTAAGTTCCGCTGCTCGTTTCTGTGCATAGGCCAGCGAGAAGGCCTTATTCTCCAAAACAATCACAATGCATTTGGGCAATTTGAGAGCCAACAATATTGCCAAGTGACCAGTTCCACTGCAAAAGTCGACAATGCGATCACCTGGCTTTGCCAGTGAAACAACTGCATTTGCCATATTCTCCAATTGTTGTCGTTTACGCTCCAATCGCTCCGCTGGCAGTGCTGAACTCTTGGCATGCGTCGGTTCAATATCTTGCCAGTTGATTAACTGCTCACCGTAAGATTTCTCTGAATCGGCGCTAAATTCTAATTGTAATTGTGAAAGTTTAGCCAATGCTGCATCAACTTCTGTTTGACTGGTGTAAATGCGATTCCGTGGACGATAACGTTTAGGATCAGCCTTATAGAGACTTATCTCCTCACAGTCGGGTATGGAGAGTAGTTGAGTATTCTCTATTGGTGCCACTAACATGGGAACATATAATTCGTGCAGTATGCGTGCACAATTCGAGTCAAAGGCATCAATCTGAAAACAAGACAAGTTAGTAAAGGAATTTATCATGTTACAAAATTACTATCTTACCTCACTGAACCATGTGCTGGTCAGTGGAAAATGTGGCAGCATTTGGGCACAATGTTGGAAGACTAGACGTAGCATCGGATAGAGTATGAGATCAGCAATTGTAAAGCTAATACCCTCCGCGAAACGATGCTCAATGAGCAGCTGTTCCTTTGGTATGCTGCTACATTCGATAAGAACACGTTCCTTACGCTTAACCGGGACACCATTTTCCGTTTGATTTGCTTGCTCCCGTGCTAGTTTATATATGTTGTGCATTCGTACCGGTTGATTCATATGCTGCTCAAAGCGTACGATTTCGACGGGCACCTCTCGCAATGGCAATTCACCAGTTTGTAGCTGACTCACTAAATTTACCACATCCACTTCACAAAATCGCGTCCAAATTGATGCTTCTGCTGGTGCTAGCAGACAACTACCTTTGAAGCCCAATAGATGACGTTTTTGATGATTGGGTAGTCGTGCAATTAGCTCTCGGCAAACAGCACATGTTCCAGCTATGAAAGTATTTCCATCTTTTTCATAGATGGGCAAACGCAGATCCCTTAAAGCTGGCAGCGTGGCGGCATCTCGACATGTAATATGTTGTTCGGTTAATTCACGTCGTAGTTGTGAGCTACGTAAAGCTATTTTTCCAGCACCAATTTTGCTGGCCACAAAATTAATCTTAACATGCGATGGATCCTTGAGGTAGCGATATGTATAAAGCGCTAGGAATGAAGGCACGCTGGTATATATTGTTGTTTCACTTTTAGCATTTTGTGTGCTTATCTCGATCTCCACATATAACTGATCCATATTTAACTAATCATTTAACTAATGAGAATTTAACATAAACAAAATAAATACGAAGAGAGAAACTAAAAAGAACGAAAACTAAATCAAAAGTGCGTTCTTTTTTCAGGTTATGTGCAAAATAAATAAAAACAGCTGATTATTAAAAGCTGAAGAAGAAGCAGAATCCGAGAATTTTGACATTCACATGTTAACGTAGAATTCTCTGAGTTTTTGAATTTTGTTTTTGTTTTTTATTGCGTTAGATTATTTCTACAGCTTCGTTAATTTTTTTATACTGATTTGTTTACGTTTGAGAATTGAATTGTGAATAGCTTTGCTAAATAGACAATATAATGAACTTGCGCAAATAGCTATGCCTAAAAATATAAATATATTTATATACATAGACACACATGCATACATACATATGTACTACATTTATATTTGAAGTCAGCCCTTGAATAAAGCTAAGCGCATTTCGTATCGTGGCTAAAAACAACAAGTATTCAACGTTAGTTTCAATTGATCAGTTGTACGAGCAGGTGCGTGTTTTTTTTTTACCTCTACACACGTGAATTCTAAACATTTAGGTGAAACTTTGCTTTCATTGCTAACTAATTTGCATAATTAACAATCAGCTGTGCATATTTACATGCAAGCGTTTGTACCTATGCATGTGTGTGTGTGTGTTTGTCTGTACTGCCGCCAAGTAGCAAATACGGCGTATGAGCAATGAAACTGCATTTAAATTCGAGTCAAGGTCATTTATTTCGTTCTATTGCTCCGATCATTCATTAAAGTTTTAAGCAATGAAAAACTTCAACTATTATATAATTATACTATTAGCATATACTATAAACTTTCAACAAGAAATGTGACAGCGCATTCAAAATTATCAACTGCGCATTGCCTAGTACAAGTAAGAAAGCTGCTGTGGAGTGTGCTCGACTATATGATACCTGGTACTAAAAAAAAAAAAAATTAAAAGTTGTAGCTTTAAAATTTTTGTTATACAGTCGAGTCTCGATATTTCGAAATGGCACGGGAATCATATTTTTTACGAATTATGGAGAATTTCGAATTATTTTCAAACTATTTATTGAATTTCTTTTCAAGGGAACAGAAATGTTTACGAATTAACGGGGAACGTGCCATTTCGAATTATCAACACTCGACTGTATATGATAGATTTCTGAAGGCAACAAAAACTTGATGTACCTAAGTCATGATACCCTTAGTACCCGCCTATGGGTACCAGGGTATAATAAACAAAACAAAATAAGTAAATGTACATATATTGCACAATTGTTTGTTCGATTCCTATTCCTTCAAATCGCTCAAATTGAATTTATTTAGTTTATTGTCAATTGTAAAACCTTAAAGCTATCTTGTATAGTTCTTATAGCTTTTGATATGTGCTGATTTACTTTATCAAATTGCCAATTGCTAAATGGAGCAAACGGAAAGCCGTAATCTTCTTTCATTTATCAAATTATAATCATTACAATTTATGAACATTTCACGTTAGATAGAAAGCGTGTACTTATATACTTAATAAAATGTTGAGCCTGTAATGCCTTAGTATTATTATTTCCCATGCAGAGGGTCCCTCCGTCCATTTGTGTCAACCCAAATTATTCGCTCAACTAGCCTAAAGCTACCTCAATAAAGTACATGGTAAAATTAAAACAAGTAAGAAAGTCGAGCGCATACTCGACCGACTATATAATACTCGGTGCCCAAAGTTACATTTATATATTTATTTAGATCGTGCTGCGCACTCGCCAACTTTGAGTTAATTTAAAAAAAAACGCCTCGAGAATCGAACCGTGGACCTCTTGCATGCGAGTTCAACCCTCTAACCACTGAGCCACACTCTTTACAACAGTAAGAAAGAAAAAAGACTAAGTTAATGTTGCCGTCGTGTATGGGGTGAGAACAGCAGGCAAGCGTACGCTATAGAGACGCCTCTCAACTTTTGGAATTTGAAATGTGTATAACTTCCATATTTATAGTCCGATCTGTAACAAATTTTTACACAACGTCCAGATAATCATATTCTTTGTATCAAAATTCAGTCCTGTAGCTTGGCTGGGTGTGCTCAAAATCGTTTTTAATCGATTTGTGGAGGCGAAGGGGTGCGTGGCAAAAATCCAAAATAGACTTGATCTGCCTGCAACTAATACAAGCACTTTGCAAAAAAAAATGAAGTGTCTAGCTCTTATAGTCTCCGAGATTAGTGTGTTCATACGGACGTACAGACGGACATGCTCCAATCGACTCGGCTGTTGGTCCTGAGTCAGAATATGGGGTCGGCCACACCTCCTTATGGGTGTTACATACATTTGCTGCTGTCACTAACCCAATATACTTTTGGTACCCAAAGGGCACCAAGTATAAAAACTTAGTTCATTATATCGGTTATGCACTGTATACAGCTATAAATTGATTTGATTCCACTTGGCACTAAGTTCATTTAATAGAGTGCGATCACGACTTAAAGTTTGTTTGTTTGTTTATTTGTTTTTTTTTTTATTTTTTTTTTCGTTGGACCTGGTTGAGCAATACTGATAAAAAGAAAGAAAGAGAAAAAAAACAAAAGGTAGTACGAGTGCATTGTCCTCCTCCCCGTGCACAGGTCTTAAATGAAAGCAAAGTAAAGTGTAAGGTGAGCGAAATAAAGTCGCAGCGTCGCAATCAAAATGTAAACAGTAAAAGGTTATAAAAAATTAAATAAATAATAAAAATTAGCTGGGTAAATGAGAAACAGGCAAAACGCACAAATACAAAAACATACAAGAAGAAAGACACATCGCATACATAGATACAAACACA